>ML241576.1:146657-182611 GCA_005239495.1 Nicotiana undulata | reverse complement strand
CCTGATGGGCAGAGTGATTGTGAGGTTGCCTGATGGGCAGAGTGATTGTGAGGTTGCCTGAAGGGCAGAGTGATTGTGAGGTTTCCTGATGGGCAGAGTGATTGTGAGGTTGCCTGAAGGGCAGAGTGATTGTGAGGTTGCCTGATGGGCTGATACTGAAAGAAATTGTTACGAGAAATGATTATGGCCCGATGGGCAGTTTATGAGGATTTTTATTGAGTTTTCAAACTATGATTTACTTCGTTTTCAAACTAGTTTTGCTGAGAATTTTATTGAGATATACTGATATTGCACTTGTTTTCAAGGGATTTCTGGAAACTGATTTCGAACTTTTNTACATGGTGACTTGGTGTTTTACTGGTTTGTGGAATTGTGTACCTGTTCTGTGTGTTTATATTACTCAGACTGTGATTTATTTTCATTACTACTGAGTTGGCGTACTCATAAAGACTCCCTGTGCCTCTGTGCACAGATTCAGGTACCGTTTTGGAGCAGTAGCTGCCTTGTTCGTTAGCAGCAGTTCACGGGATTTTCGAGGTAGTTGTCCAGCGTCCACAGCTTCTCCATTTCCCTTCCCTATTTAGCTTTAGTATTTGATTCAGAGACATATATTATAGTTTTAGCAGAGTTAGATTTATTTATTTTTAGATGCTCATGACTATTGACTCCAGTTCTTGGGAGGTTGGTTAGACATTGATGCTATGGTTGCATGCTTATTATTTAATTGTGAACTGTTATAATTGAACAAAAGCGTAGTAATGTGATGGTTGGCTAGTCTAGTTCCACGATAGGCGTCATCACGACCTGTTAGGATTTAAGGTCGTGACAGTATAACAGTGGGGAAAAAAAGCATCACCAATTAATAAAGAAAATCGACAAAAGCCTATTAATTCCAGGAGCTGTAAGTACATAAAATTGATTGAACCATGTTTAATTGTCCAAAATAATGGAAACTTGTAAACCAAGAAAAGTTCCAAAATGCAAGTTCTACTTGAAAGAGAATGGGAGCACACGTGTTTCTACTGCAACTTGGAGGCTCAAATATTTATTGGAGCATACCAGTTTTATTGAAGATGAATCCTTGATTGAATAGAATATAGTTAGCCTAAGACTAAGAGTATTGATGTATTCTGATAGAAGTCTTGTACCAAACTTTAGTTTGAACGGGGAACTATTTCAAATTGATAGCTGACCGATCGAAGTTTGAGTAGACACTTTTAGTTGAAATCAAATTAGGTAGAGTCTAATATTACAATTTTATCCAATATAGATTATTTTTTGGAAGAAATAATTTAACTTTACAAGGGTATAAAAGTCTGTCAAGTCAATATTTTCGGGATATTTTTGTCAATCAACATTTAGCGTTTTGATATTCGTGCTTTTATAATAATATAGATAAATATAGATTGTTATAGATATAAATATAGGTATAGATAATCGTACGAAAAGTACATATCAAGGCGGGTAAGTACTTGACCCGAAGACAATAAGACGAAGTGCAAGGATAGGGACCCCTAAGGGCTAAGGCTGCTCACTCCACCAAGTATCCTCCCCTTATATCTTCATAGTGGACGTGCAACAGGTGAATATTCCTATACTACCTCTTCTAGGTCCCGAGAGACGGAGGAGGTTAGGTTAGCGAAAAGATGGTTATAAGTTTAAGAACATACTTTTTAAGGGTAAGTGATGCAAACATTTTCTATATATATTTCAAGGGCCATTCTTATGATGCTGAGAATGTGCACAAGAAATAAACTCGAATTGAGATAGGACCACATTGTTATCATTGGACTTTTGGTGTATTCATAGTCCAGCCTAGTCCAGAGCAGCATCAAGAAGTAATAGACAAATGAAAAGTTAACAGCAGTACAGAAATCATATATTTATGTCCTCCCCTCTTTGAGAGAAAGAGTATTATACTCATGGACATTTCCATAGTCATTTACATTGTCACTGAGCCAGTTGCAATCATGTATGAAAGAAAGGATATTAGACATTCCTAAATTAGATGTAGAAACACAAAAAATAAGGATTAGAGATGTTAAGTATATATACTCGGATTTACTAATCAGCGCTTACTCTGACTCTGACGATGGTAACGCCAAGCTGTTAGCAGTCAGTTCCTCCGACGGTGATTCCAACTCGGTGTTAAAGCTCTTTGTATAATGGAACTCAATTTGCAGCCTCTGATGAAGGGGTGTAGATGCCATCAACCCCTTCTTCACGTCAACTTGTAATTCCCTAATGGGGATTGCCGCCAAAAAACTCTTAATGTACTCTTTACAGGCATCTTTACCTTTGCAAACAACGGTGGATTCCTCCTCGTTTTCAGATACTTTGACGATGGCTGATTCTCCGGTCTTCTCATTGGGGTTATTTGTGGTGACAATGATTTTCCCTTCATTAGTAGCAGCCTCCTTCATATCAGGTTGCTCCTTTTTACTGCTAGCCGGTTTATCATCGGTCTGTTGACTAGGGCTAGGTAGCCGCAAAATAGTAGTGTCTCTGTCAAATTTGAGGATGAATGCCTGGTTGCAGCCCTCGTAAAGCCTCTCTCCCAGTGTGTCGATGATATAGTATGCATCTTGTTCGACCTTGAGGATGAAGAAGTGGTCATTCCAACTCACAATGTAAACGAAGGACTCGCCAAGACTGGCATTGTCTTGAACGGATTTAGAAATCTCATCCCAGATGTTGTCAAAGGACATGGCACCTTTGAGAAAATCGAATCCCTCATCTTCAATTCCTTCCGGATGAAAGAAACCGATGAATGACTTTTCTGGGACTACTGAGAGCGGGCGTACTTTAGCCTGGACCACTGTTTCGAGATCAAAATGCTTATCCGGGAAACGCTCCCTGTACGTCTCGTTTTCACAGAGATTCCTCCACTCTAGTGAACCTTCACGGATAAGACTGTCAAGTTGGGACTTGATTGGCATTTCTTCCGGGTTGGAATGAAACCAATCAGCAATGACCGCAACCAAGGCTGTGCAAGCACTTTCACCTGCAGCTCGTTCATTTCGTTGATCGATTGAAGCAAAGAAGACTCCGGTCTGCAGCTTCATCTGCCCATCACGGCTTACTATCTCTTTTTTCTCCCAACTACCAACAGCAAAACTGTCATCTCCAAACTCGGAGACTGCAAATCGATTTGCTGTTGAACCTTCCCCAGATTTACTCCACTGCAAGAATTGGGGAGGTATTGTTAAAAGAGAGAAAAACTTCGACAATTAGAAGGAAAATGATTTTGGGACAAGAACTATGGCTTAGACAAAATAGTGAAGAATAGCATTCCACTGAACAAATTGATTTGGAAACTGGAAAGATCTAAAGATAAAAACGAAAACAAGAGAAGATTAAACATACCCCTGAAGAAGACTCATCAGAGGAACTAAGTTGTCGGCGATCAAAATCTATATCATCCCCACCTTCCTCTCCATAACATTTCTTCAACAACGGCTCCCCCTTGGTTTTCGGAGATCTGAAGCTTAACTTTCTCTTCCTCCAAGAGAGAATTCTGCGTTTTGAACTCTGCTGTGATAATTGATTAGGTCTTGCTCCAGCTGCATCCTCAGCGTACGCATGCCCTGTATCAGATTTGTGATGGCTATAGTAGACCAAATCCTCATCTTCACTGCCACTTGTGTTTGAGTAATATGATCCACCCGCATGGTTTGCATATGCAAGTGTTTCATAACTGAAAGACTTCCGTAGTGTCGTATCCTCTTTTACTTCCTCCGATTCAGCTTCTTCTGAATCACCCAATGAATCTGTGTCAACTGGGTAAGTGAGATCGGTATCATCACTTTTAACCGAGTTCCTTCCATCACTTCCCTCCTCTTCATGCAACACCTTCTTTCGCCGCATAGCAGATAATCCTTTGAAAAGTTTAACTTTCTGTAGACCTGCTTTCAAAGCAGAAATTTCATTCCTGTCTGTCGACAAAACCTCTGCAGGGGAAGGAGATACAGGAGCAGACATGACAAACTTTGGCATCGTTTCTAAGGCTTCATGAGCATTCCCCAATTCAACAAGGTTGAGAGACAACTGCAATACATATCAACTATTTTAACCAAAAAAAGAAGAATGATGTAGAATAAAGAACAAAGTAGATCAAGCAAATTTGTTTTGCTTACACAAAGTGAAAGGTTTCTCTTGATGCCGCCACTATAGGCTTCCAAGGGAATGATTACTTCAGCGTCTTCTTCTTTTTCCCTAGCAGCTGATGCAAAGTCTGCTATGTTCAATGACGCCGTAGCAACTATGGGGACTTTATTGTTTGGTCTTCTATTTGTAACCTGATTCAAAAGAAGTATGAATAAGTACTGTCAAGAAACTTACAAACAGAATCACAAGTATCGAATTGATACAGTGAGATAAGGAGGAAAAAGTAATTAAGAAATTCCCACAAGTGGGTTCTGGTTAAGATAACAGTTAGTAACGGAAAAACAACAACAACAACAACAACAACAACGACAACATACCCAATGATTTCCCACAAGTGGGTTTTGAGGAGGGTGTGTACGCAGACCTTACCCCTACCCTGGGAGGGCAGAGAGGCTGTTTTCGGTAGATCCCGGGCAGTTAGTATTTCGTACTGGAAAAAGAAATAAAACCCCAAGAGGAGGTAGCAAATAACTTGATTAAGAAAAACAACATAGGCCCCAAAGCGAGGGAAGGAACAAGCAACTAAACAATGTGATCCTCCTAAGAAGAATAAGCATATACCCAACAGACCTACTATTCTTCCTTCTTTCTCTTTTGTTGCCACCTTTTTTGGGTTGAATCCAACTTCCTTCTTAATTAGAAAAGAAAAAGATGCCAAAGAAAGCAACTAAAGAAAGGCATATTCTCAAATGACCTTAATAATCATTTGCCAAAATAGTAAAGAAATATACAGAATATGCCAGTATTATATAATTCCAAAATATACAGCCACATATGTAGAAAAGTTAATACTGATATGAATAGAAAATAGTAGGTCTCACCATCTCTATTACATCACTAATAAAACACACCACAATTTTACTAAAGGTCCATCAAAAGGTAATCATTAAATACTATAAAGCTTAATTAGCCTTTTGACTCTCAGGGCATGTCAAGAATAGTAACTTCATTATTTGAGCTAAATCTCAAGGCTATTCATGTTTAAAGAAGATTAAATTTTCAGACAGAAAAGTGTCGTCGGTTACTGTAATGTTAAACGAAGAGCATCAAGGAGAAATTCACAATTTATTGACTTTGTTTACCCTATGTTTGTAGTAAAAATAAAAGAAAAAAACAGTTTGGTGCTGAATTTCATCAAGGATCTCTTGCTAGCATATTATTGAAGAGGCTAACTCAAATACCCTTGATATATACTTACTAATTAAGGATATTCAGATAATTATTCATTTAGACAAATACAACAACAACAGCAAAAAACCCTGTGTAATCCCACAAGTAGGGCCTAAGGAGGGCTGTTTTCGATAGACCCTCGGCTCATTCAGACAAATCAAGATTGTAAGTCTGCTAGTTCCAGCAAAATACTTGATACAACAACAACGACCCAGTATAATCCCACAAGTTAGGTCTGAGCCTTACCTCTAACCGATGGGATAGAGAGGCTCAAGAAGACGAAAAGACTGAAAATACATGATATGATCAAAATTCATGAAACCATAATTTAAAAGACAGTGATTAAGAAAGGCTTAAGACAAGAAAGACCCCAAGTTCATAGTCAATAAAAAGTCAAACTTTCACATCAGATAGTCAATGCCTTTGATCACTTCTCAATAATTTGCCAATGAAACAGAATTCTCAGTATCAGAAGTGGCTCTCAAATCCCCGTGAATTGGATTAAGAAATTGAGTTCTTATATCATAAAACATTCCAAGATTAATTTTTTAATCTCTATTTTTTGTTTCTCAAAACAACCAAATAACCCATGATACAACAATCACCAAAATCATTAATATTCATAAAGAAAAAAATCAGAGGTAAAAGCAAGAAATAACTCACATTAAACACAGTAAAAGAAACCTCCCAAGGATGAAATTCACTCTCTTTTGATAGAGAAAAATTGCATAGGCTCTGAAATTCCTCATTCCAATGAACAACACCATCATCCTTCAAAGACTCTTCCTTTGTAAAATTCTTCTTTACACTTTTCCTCTTTAGAGAACTCAAACTCAAAGAATTATTACCCTTTGAACCTTTCCACTTTATTTCAACAGCCAATCTTTGAAAATCAGGTGAAAAGTTTAGACCTTTAAGACAGTTAACTGTTATCTTGGCCTCAAATTTCTTTGTAGATAGTGGTGGCCATGGCCTCCACTTCATCATCTTCACACCCATCTTTTTTTTCCCCCCTTTGAATTCACACAATTCCAACACAAAACAAACAAATACTCAAAAGGGTCCTAAAAAAATACAAAAAAGAATATGTCTTTGAAATTTTTGGGCCTAAAAATGGGAGATTTTAAAGAATTTTGAAAGTTTGTTTGGAATCAGAATATGAAAAAAGAGAAGAAAGAATTGGTTTTGAGTTATGTTGAGCCACTCTGTCTGTCTTTTAGAGAGAGAGAAAGAGAGAGAGAGAGGCCGGCAATGTAAAAACACCTAAGGAGTAACGTCTCTATTTCTACTAGGATTTCAAGAGTGTTTGTCCCACACTATTGTTCCTCTTTTCTTAATTTTTTTGGATTAAGAATATGCATTGCTAATTTCAAGATTACTTAAAAGGTATAAACATAATAAAATCTAATCTTTTTAAGATAACATTTTCCAATTAAATCTAACCAGATTCCATGTCCCATATTTTTAGGATAAAGGCTAAACTATAATAACAATTTTTTAGGTATAAACATACATTGAACCTTCTTGGATTTCAGATATTATTTGCGTTAGGCATCTCGGGTTTTCTAGAGGGATTTTATAAGTTAAGATTTTTTTTTTGGATCTGGAAAATGAAAAGGTAAATTAAGAATTTATAGAATTAATTAATAAAAGTAAATTTCATTCAGATGCGGATCCACAATTTTAAGAGGATGTAATTTATATTTGACTGGTTAACTTTAGTCTCTTACCATGACCCACTATACTTTTAAATTTATAGGTTTAAAATTATATTTTTTTTGAAATTTTAGTAATTTTCATATACACATACATATATATATATATATTCCGCGCCGAAAACAAAATCGTTTAGAGTAAGATTTAAACTGTCAATTTCACTTGTAGAGGTGTATTCAATAATAGTTGCACCATAATAATCTTTGATCATGAATTCACGCACATAAATTTAAATAATTTAAAAAATATATAACATGAGTTCGTGTGGAACCACATCCTTCAACTTGGATATCTGATTTCATTTAATGTTCTTTAACTTTTTAAATTTTTAGGTACAAGGTACTTTTGCTTAATGTATTATGTTATATATCAACATATTGCATTATTAAACTCGTGATATTACAAATTGGGACTCATCATTAGTAATTTAAATTTGTCTTTTCTATTTACTAGGTAATTACAACTAGACACTAGGTGGGTAATGGCTAAAGCGTTAGCGTGCAAGGACGGATGAAAAACCAACAACTTATTTTTAATAGTAGTCTAAAGAATGTAAAAAAAAAAAGAAAAAAAAGAAGAAAAAAAAGACAGCACGATGTATTAAAATTCTTGTTATGTAGGGGGTCCGGAAAAAAATCAAACTATAAAAATTTACTGTATATAATATTACCCTGTATTTCTGCTATGGGAAGTAAAACAAAAAAGATTAACAATAAAGAAAGGAAGACTGTAATAACAAAGTAAGTTCCCATCAGAAATAGTTGTTGAGGTTTACAACTGTCACTAGCCATAGGAATCTATTTGGTCCAACTCAAAATGGAAATTTGTCGAAAGTCTTCGATTGTCCATCAAAATTAATGCATTCTATTCTGGTTCTATCTTTTTAGGTAGAAATGGTATTATTAAAACATACTCCATTCCTCTCAAATTATCCGTTCTAATTTTCTTTTTTGGTAATTAAAAAACTTTCATTTACCAGTGAGTATTTACAAGTAAATCAAAAAAACTCTTACATTGTTTTCTATTTTCCTATACTCCACCCTTCCCTCCTTTGTATTATATGTTGTACCTATTTATTACATGGATACCAATTCAATTTATTCAGCACTTTTTCTACAAACTTGTTGTTACGACAATGGACCTCTTGTACAATGAGCTTGCATACTGCTTCCCACGGTCTTGATTTTGTCTGGAAAATACGACTATTTCTCTCCTGCCATATATAGTATATAGCAGCAGCTAAAATCATTTTATACAGCTCTACACTTGTATTTTTCCTCTTGGACATCTGTTCTGCCCATTTCAATTTTTCATTCCATCCTTTTCCTACTTTGTTAATGCCTTGCTATGCTAGCATCCGACACCATATTGCATTTGCTTATGAGCACTCAAAAAATAGGTGTTGAATGCTTTCGTTCTGTTCTTTGCATAGAACACATTCTTGCTCCACATGTAATCCCCATTTCTGCAATTTGTCCTTAGTATACAGTTTACCATGTGCTACCAAGGTTAACATAAATGTCCACTTGGGACATCCTGCATTCTGGCACACAATTCTTTTCCAGCTCACCTTCTCAAAGTTGCCCCTTAACCTGTTATATATCAACTTGATAGAACACTTATTAGTTTGTAAGATATCTTCATGTCTGATCCCTGCTTCTATAAGTGTTTTTTGTGCCTTCATTATCTTTCTCACCATCCATGATGCCTACTTTAACTTGATTTCCCATATGTTCCTTCCTTTTATGTAATAACTATGCATCCATTGAATCCATAGTTTCTTCTTTTCTCTGCATAAATTCCAGTAATGCTTGCAAATGTCTGCTTTATTCCACCTCACTATGTTCATGATATTAAACCCTCCAGCTGACTTGGGCATACAGACTTTTTCCCACGCCAATAGGGCCTTCTTTGTCACTGCACTTCCTCCTGTCCACAAGAAGCTTCTACAGATAGCCTCAATTAGTTTTGTGATCTTTTTAGGAAGCACAAATATTTGTGCCCAGTAAGTTTGCACAGAGAATAATACACTCTTTATTAACTGTATCCTCCCAACATAAGATAAGAACCTTGTAGTCCATGAATTTATTCTAGCCATTATTTTCTCGATCAACGGTTGACATTGGCCTGTTGATACTCTTTTTGAACTCAGTGGCACTCCCAAATACCTCACAGGCAGTTCACCTTTTTGGATGCCTAGATACTGTATTATCTTTTCTTGTTCAGCTTGTGGCACACCACCAAAGAAAATGGAACTTTTATTTTTGTTGATCTTCAGTCCAGATGCATTGGAAAACTCCATAAAGCCTTGGTATAATAACTGAATTGAGCCCAAATCTCCCCTGCAAAACAGTAAAAGATCGTCAGCAAAACCAAATTGCAAAATTTGCATCTTTGCACACTTGGGGTGGTAGTTGAAGTTTGGATTCTGATTGAGTGTCTTTAGCCTTCTTGTCAAATACTCCATTGCTAGAACAAACAAGAATGGGGATAGGGGGTCTCCTTGCCTCAAGCCTCTCTTAGCTTCAAATGGTTTAGTCATTGCACCACTGATCATTACTGCATACGCGACAGATTTCATGCACTCCATTATCCATTTCACAAATTGCACTGGAAATGCCAAAGCATTCAGCATTTGTTCCATAAATTCCCATTTTATTGAATCATATGCTTTTTTGCATATCCAGCTTTAGCATGCACCTAGGAGATACACTTCTTCTCCCATACCCCTTAACCAACTCATGGCTCAGTATGATATTGTCAGTGATTACCCTCCCTGGAACAAATGCAGCCTGTGTATTATCTATCAAAACATCCATAACACCTTGCATTCTTTTCGTCAACACTTTAGATATCACCTTATACACTACTGTGCAACAAGAAATAGGCTTGTATTCTTTGATGCTCATAGGGTTCTTGACTTTTGAAATTAGAGTAATGGTAGTACAATTCACCGGTTTGTACATCTTCCCTGTCTCAAAAAATTCTATTACTTCCTGTACTACATCTTCACCTATAATTGGCCATGCCTTCTTGAAAAACACTGCATTGAGCCCATCATATCCCGGTGCCTTTAGATCATTAATTTCCTTCAAAGCTTCACCAATTTCTTCTTTGGCCACCTGTTTGATCAGCTGTAATTATTGTTCTCTATTCAAGACTGCCCCCATTTTCAGAACATTTGGATTAATGGCTGGTAGGAATTCATCTTTTGATCCCAGCATCTTTTTGTAATATCTTATAACTTCTGCTTCTATTTCATTCTCCAGTACCAGTTGATTCCCCATTTCATTTGTTAGCATTTGCATTCCATTCAAATTATTCCTATTTTTCATTTGAGCAAAGAAATAGGCTGAATTTGAATCTCCCAACTTCAACCACTGTACTCTTGAACTTTGTTTATATATACTTTCTTCTATTAATCCCCACTTTTCCAGTTTATTCTTCAGTGTTTTTTCTTTCTCTATCAGTTCACTATTCTGCCAACTTCCACTCATCTCTTCTTGTACTGTCTGCAGCTCGCTTCTAGTTACTTTAATTCTTTCCTCCACCCTCTTGTAATGCTTTGTGTTTAAATCTTTAATCTCCTCTTTTACTCCCTTGAGTTTATTCCAAACTTCCTGCATCTTCCTTTCTGTAGTATTCCCTTTCCATACTGCTTCAATTTTCTGCATAAATTGAGGGTGTTTTGCAATGCAGTTGAAAAATCTAAATGGCTTATTCTTCCTTCCATGTATCTGTGTGATCATCAACTCTAATGGAGAGTGGTCAGATATCAATGGATCTAACACCTGCACTTTTAAGCTAGGCATTGTCATCGTCCATCTTGCATTCACTAGTCCTCTGTCTATTTTACTATAAGTATGATTGTTGGTCCATGTATAACCTTTTCCAACATATTGCAACTCATTCATTCCAGTATCCCTCATGTATTCTGCAAAGTCTTTTATTTCTGTGTCCTGTACCTCTGCTCCAAATTGTCTATCATTAACACTTAGTACATCATTATAATCTCCCATAGCTAGCCAAGTTCCTTGTTGTGTATTGTGAATTTGTCTCATCTTTGTCCATATCTTTACTCTGTCTTTAATCGTATGCAACCCGTAAATTGCTGAGAATCCAAAGTTGATTGGTTTCGACTTTAGTCTAACCTGTCCATGTATTAATTGTTCATCTATATCCACTAGATCAAATATGTAGATTCTTGGATCCCACAATATCCATATTCTGCTTTTCTTCCCTGCACTTTCATTTGATATCCATTCTCATCCCGGAGCAATTTTTTTTGTTACCATACTAGTTTTCTGTTCCTTTACGCTATGCTCGATCAAAGCTATTAGAGCTTTATTATTGCTTTTAATGAACTCCTTGACTTCTTTCTGCTTATACGTTTTATTCAACCCTCTCACATTCCAAGTTATAATACTCGTATTGGAATAAAATAAGGGTCGTGATATGACACCTGTACTCCTTGATCACCTATTTGCATTTTGCTTGTTCCTGGTTCTTCACTTCTTTGATCACTTATCAGTCTTTGAAGTCCATTAGCTCCAACTACTTCCTGCTCCTCACTTTGTCTTGATTTAGGTGTCCTTGCTGTAGATTTTCCTGTCACAGTAATCCACCCCTCATCCTGCTTTTGTATTTCATCCTTTCATGTCTCTGTCTCTATTGTCTACTTTACTTCATTTACTTGTTTAATTTCATTCTCTTTGTTTTCAGCCCTTCCATCCCTATCTGTCCTTACCCAAACCTGCTTGCCTTCCTGCATTTTCCTTTGTTGATTCATTTTTTGGTTTTGTGGTTTCCTATCTTCATTACAGTCATGGCCTATTTTCAAGAATTTGTTGCAGTACTTTGGTTCCCAATCATACTCCACCTCTTGCATTATCATTCTCCCTTTCGGATCCTGCATCTTCACCTGCCTAGGCAAAGGTTTAGTAATGTCCATTTCTACCAACATTCTAGCATACGAGATCCTGACTGAACTGGTGGTACATTCATCTGCATATATAGGATTACCCAAGGCACTCCCAATTTTGCTCAATGCTGACATACTCCAGCAGTTCAGGGGTAGGTTAGGCAATCTCACCCATAGGGGAATTGTTTTCAGGACCTCATCATGTACATTGAACTCTTCTATCAATGCCTTCGTAATAACAGGTCGATTGTTAATTGTATGAGGGCCAGAATATAGTATTAGATCTCTTTCCTCCATGCTGCCAAACCTTATTACAAAATATCCTTCATTGTGATAATAAATTTGTGGCTTCAATGAGAATTTACCTACTGAATTCAGAAATCTATCCATAGCTTCAATTGTAGGCGATTCCCCTATCACGTACAATACAACAACATTCCTCCATTTTTCAGTTTCTAGGTCAACATCTTCCTTTTCTAATTTCACAAATTTCTCTCCATTTTGGACAATCGGAGCCATAAATTGCAGATTCATACCTTTCATAGCCAACTTATTCCCAACCACTACATTTGCCCATGTTTGATTCTTATCATTTTTTGCCTCTCAATTACTGCATTTCTCCACAGTACCATTTTTGCATGATACTGTTCCATTACCATTCATCATCATCCCTTGACTTTGTGCCCCATTTCCAGATCCACTTGCTCTTCTTCGAGCTGTTTCAGGAGTGACAATAGTCTCCTTCGATTTTCCTTTATTGCAAGTTAGATATGCTCCTTCTTTGCTCATCTCACTTTGCATGTTCCTTGATGTAGTTTTACCATCGGGTTCCTCTATTCGTATCCCTTTTGGGGAAACAAATAGATCCAGTACTGCATTCCTTGTTTCAGCTGAGCGAATTTCGTCATTACCAGCTTTTTGTTGGTTCTTCTTTGGTCGTCCCCTCCCTCCCATGGCTTTCAAGCACACGTTAGCCAATTCTCGTTAACGTGCGCTGAGAGAGGGTTTCACTGCATTTGTTTCTTCCAAATTTCTTATTTTTATCCATTCTAATTTTTAAAAGTAAGTATCTTAAATTATTTATTATTTTAGAATTTAAAAATAAAATTAATTATTTTTTTCTCATTTTATCTTTAATAGTAATTATTCTTAAAGATAGAGATATCTCATAAATAGGGTAAAAATTCGATGAAGAGAGATTATATCTTAAGACATAAGGATAGAATAATCCAAAACCTTTTTAAATTAATGTTTTCTTAGGATGTATAAAAGAGAAACACGATAAATAATTTGGGATACATACATAAATGTGTACATATACATTGGAATTTCAATTCAATTTACTATGTTTTATAATAAATGCCTTAAATATTACTTCTCACATTTCTCATATTGCAATTTTCGAGATTCAAACTAATAGAATTTTTTTTTATCATAGTTGTTAGTTTCTAAATATCTAGTTATCCAATTTGATTTAGTTTCAAAATTGGTCAAACGATCATCTATAAATGAAAAGTGAGATAAAATTGGATAAAGAGATTACTTATTAAGAAATTTATGTTGCTGCAATAATGAATCATGTGCACAAAATCTAGTCGATTTAAGTATTATTATAACTATGGTAGTTAATTATAGTATCAAATATTGCAAGTCACATCAGATTCCAGAATCTAATCTTATAAAAGATTTTTAATTTCTCAGGTGAAAAAAATCTGGAAAAAAACGAACTTTATAAAAGGTAAATTCGAAGTATTTAAATATCTTCTGGGGTATCTTGTTATAAAAGCAAATATTAAATTTACCTAATCAATTCTTTCTAGTTCTAGTAAATGTGTTACTTTTATGTACTTTAGTTGGACATTTTTTTTTACTTGGAAACATTTGTTATTCGTAATTACTTCCTATGTCCTAATTCGATTTATGACGTTACAACTATTTAAATAGTCAAACACTTAATGTATACAATTTGTAATTTCTCAATAAATATTGTTTTTCTTGAAAAAATAAAAAAGTATCTAATTGAGATTAAAAGATTAAGGTATCCATCGACTCGCCATTCTTTTTGATACAGAGAGATTGAGAGAGACTGGACTTCTAGTAGGAAAAGTGTATCGCACGATATTTTCCTCATTTTATTTATATTTCTTTTTTTCTTTTATATTTCTTTTTTTATATTCGGGCTTCTACGCAGAAAAGACTTTTATAACTTACTAATCACTGAACAGAGATAGTTGGACCCGCAGAAAGCCGGGCTCAACCACGAGGTAGATTAAAAGGGAAATCTATAACGAGAAATATTTTTTCTCATGTTAGAGGGGTAGTCTCGAAAGTGAAAGCTTATCTCATGTTAATTTAAACTATTAATGCTTAAAATAGGGTGAATGAGAAATGGAGGGAAAAATGAAATATTTGAGTTTCCCTCCTTGATTGTCCCATATGGAAGAGGAAAAGGTTTTTGATGGGTATATAAACAATTGCTCTTCTTCTAGCTCATAAAGAGTTGAGAAGAAGGCAAGCCTCGCGCCGTCGTCGCTCACTCGCTCGGCTTCGGCTTCGGTCAATCGATTGATTGATTAATTTTTGGACCAAATTTATTTGTTAATAAATATTCGTTTTAATAATAAAATATTAATATTATTATTAAATCCAATTCAGTTATTCATTTTTCAGTTTTCTGTTTTTATAACAGAAAATTAATTACCCTCTTCAATTTTTCCTCTTTATTGTTGAGTAAATAGCCATTTATGTTATGGCATTTAGGCTATGATCGTTTTGCAAAAACAGTCATTCTGAAGAGTTGCACCTCTTCAGATTTCAGCCCAACATTGGCTATAAATACAAGTTCATTCTCTCAAATTTTCCATACGAATTTCTGAGTTCTCCTCCTTTCTTCTGCATATTTTAACTTCAAAGAAAGCAACAGTAAATGTGATTTGCTACTGAACTTTGTGTTCGCTGAAACACTGGGGTTTGAAGTACCACTACACCAATGTGTAATTCGTTCTATCCTGTGAGGAAATAATCCATAACCTTGGGTACTAGGAGGGGATTAAATTCCTCAAGGAAACACTGTGATTTCAGTGGGCTCGACTTGGTTTTTATTTCGTTTACATTTCTGTTTTAATATTATTTTATTATCTCCAGAATTATTTTACAAATACAGTTTACTAACAAGCTTAAGGAATTTAATTTTTTGTTTTCTGTATTTGTGTTATACTCACTGTTTCTAGAGAGTAAAACCTTTGTGGTTTTCTACTATATTGGAGATTAAAATCTACGTGATGTTAACGTTGGTTTGTGTCATTCTTTTACAGAAACGACGAATGACAATGGGAACCAGACTATTCCTATGGTGACTGCCGATGCATCGACTAGCCGAACAACACTGGCATTGGCACCGACAGAAAAACCCGAAAAAGTTTTCGGGGTTGATTTCAAGCGCTGACAGCAAAAGATGTTCTTCTACTTGACTACTTTAAGTCTGTAGAAGTTCACCAAGGAAGATGTTCTTGTGTTGCCGATGAAACTCCAGAGGCTGAATGTTTTCTCATGATTGAGGCGTGGAAGCATTACCCTACCCTATTCTCGAACCCTCTGCCGAGCTCTACCCTGCCCGCATTTCCTTGTGTTTTGAAGAGGAAAAAAATCTCTCTACCTGCTGCCAACAGTCTTTCTTCGAAATTATCTTTTAGTTTTTTTGTGCAAGAATTATATTCTTAGCGGATTGGGGACGCTTTGTATAATGTCTACAATGGCGTGGAGACGTCAAAAGAACTGTGGATTGCGCTTGAAAAGAAATACAAAACTGAATATGTCGGATTGAAGAAGTTCGTTACTGCAAAGTTTTTGGACTACAAAATGGTAGATAGCAAGTCTGTTATTACCCAAGTCCAGGAATTGCAAGTGATTATTCACGATCTCCTTGCTGAAGGTATAAGTCGAACTAATTCTAATGTTGAAAGTAGTAATTTTAGTAGTTTTACTAACAGAAGTTTCATTGAAGGACTTGTCATTAATGAAGCATTCCAAGTAGCAGCGATGATCGAGAATTTGTCTCCTTTGTGGAAGGACTTCAAAAACTACTTGAAACACAAACGCAAGGAAATGTCGCTTGAAGATCTCATTGTTCAGTTGAGAATCTAAGAGGACAACAAAGTTGTTGAGAAGAGAGGCCGTGGAAACTCAACAATAATGGGAGCAAACATTGTTGATGATACTTCTCAAAATAAGAGAAAGAGGAAGCAGGCTTCTGGACCGAAAAGCAATCCAAGCAAGAAGTGGTTCAACGAAAATTGCTACAACTGTGGGAAAGCTAGACACAAATCTACAGATTGTCGTGCTCCAAAGAAAGATAAGAAGAAGGGTCAAGCAAACATGGTTGAAAAGCACGAAGATATTGATGACTTATGTGCTATGCTTTCTGAATGCAACCTGGTGGGCAATCCTAAGGAGTGGTGGATTGATTCTGGAGCCACTCGCCATGTTTGTGTTGTTAGGGAAGCGTTTGCTACATATGCTCCTGTTGGACCCGAAGAGATGCTTTCTATGGGAAATGTTGCAATGGCTAAAATTGAAGGATGTGGGAAGATATTGCTCAAAATGACTTCCGGCAAAGTGGTGACTTTGAACAACGTCCTTCATGTTCCCGAAATTAGGAAGAATTTAGTCTCTGCTGGACTTCTTGCTAAGAATGGTTTTAAATGTGTTTTTGTATCCGATAAGGTTGTAATAAGTAAGAACAAAATGTTTGTAGGAAAATGTTACCTCACTGAGGGCCTTTTCAAGCTGAATGTAATGGTTGTTGAGAATAATAATAAAATTTCAGCTTCGTCTTACTTACTTGAGTCAAATGAATTATGGCATGTACGTTTGGGTCATGTCAATTATAAAACCTTGCGAAAAATGATTAATTTGGAAGTATTTCCTAAGTTTGAATGCGACAAATCAAAATGTCAAGTATGTGTGGAATCTAATTATGTTAAACATCCTTATAAGTCAGTTGTAAGGAGCTCAAATTCTTTAGACTTAATTCACATAGATATTTGCGACATGAATTCAATACCATCTCGCGGTGGAAAGAAATATTTCATAATTTTTATTGACGATAATACTCGATATTGCTATGTTTACTTACTTAATAGTAAAGATGAAGCAATAGACGCATTCAAGCAATACAAAAATGAAATTGAAACACAACTTAACAAGAAAATCAAAATGATAAGAAGTGACAGGGGTGGTGAATATGAATCTCCTTTTGAAGGAACATGTTTAGAATATGGAATTATTCATCAAACAACGGCCCCTTACACGCCCCGATCTAATGGGATTGCGGAAAGAAAAANTGAAGTTGAAACGCAACTTAACAAGAAAATAAAAATGATAAGAAGTGATAGGGGTGGTGAATATGAATCTCCTTTTGAAGGAACATGTTTAGAATATGGAATTATTCATCAAACAACGGCCCCTTACACGCCCCGATCTAATGGGATTGCGGAAAGAAAAAATCATTGATTAAAGGAAATGATGAACGCATTGTTGATAAGTTCTAGTTTGCCACAGAACTTGTGGGGGAAAGCCATTTTTACGGCTAACCGGATACTAAATCGAGTACCCCATAGCAAAACACAATCTATTCTATATGAAAAATGAAAAGGAAGAAAGCCCAACTTGAATTATTTTAAAGTGTGGGGGTGTATGGCAAAAGTGCAAGTTCCTAAACCCAAAAGGGTAAAAATAGGACCGAAAATCGTTGAATGTGTTTTCATAGGATATGCTACCAATAGTAAAGCATATCGATTTTTGGTTCATAAATCAGAAAATACCGACATTCATAATAATACGGTTATAGAATCAGATAATGCTGAGTTCTTTGAAAATATATATCTGTATAAAAAGGAATGTGAGTCGATTAGTGAAGGATCTAAACGACCTCGGGATGAAACAAAAGAAAGTACATTTAATCAGGAGGATCCAAGACGTAGTAAACGTCAAAGAACGTCTACTTCATTTGGACCAGATTTTGTGACTTTCTTATTGGAGAATGAGCCTCAAATATTTAAAGAAGCTATGTCTTCTTCGGAATCATTTTTTTGGAAAGAGGCAGTCAATAGTAAAATAAAATCCATATTGAACAACCATACATGGGAATTTGTTGATTTTCCTCCTTGAAATAAATTGTTGGGTTCTAAATGGATATTTAAGAGAAAAATGAAATATGATGGCACTATTGACAAATATAAGGCAAGACTTATGGTCAAAGGGTATAGACAACGAGAAGGTCTTGACTATTTTGATACATACTCTCCAGTTACAAGAATTACGTCCATACGAACGTTAGTAGCGTTAGCTGCAGTTTATGGTCTTGAAATTCATTAAATGGATGTTAAGACAACCTTCTTAAATGGAGAATTGGAGGAAGAAATCTACATGGAACAACCTAAAGAGTTTGTGGTTCCAGGTAAAGAAAAGAAGGTATGTAGACTTGTTAAGTCCCTTTATGGACTAAAACAATCACCCAAATAATGGCATGCGAAATTTGACCGAATAATGCTGTCAAATGGTTTTAAAAATAAACGAATGTGATAAATGTGTGTACATTAAAAAATTTCCAAATCACATAGTCATTTTTTGATTATATGTGAATTGTGACCATGTAATTTTTAACCTACCATATATTCCTACAAAATTCAATAAATTAATTAATTTTATAATTTTTTGTTGAATTTTAGTGTCGTTTGGGAATTATTTTGCGTGCATAATCATAATTCGTCTTTATAAATTTATAAATGATTTAAAGTTGCATAATTAGGTGCATAACCTTAATCATTGTTATAAAAAAATTACAAAATTATTATTTATAATTAATTAAAATAAATAACAACAAAAATGATGATTATTTGACATAATAAAGATTTAAGGATTAATTGCTTAATTTAATCATCTTTTCTAAGAAAATGGCAAAATTTATTCTTAAAATGATTAGGAATATTTAAATTAAACGGTATTACTCTTAATTAGCTTATCAATTAGTTTATAATTATATAAAACTAAGTTAAAATTAGTTACTACTTTTTAAAATTTTAATTTGAAAGAATAGGGGTAATTAATTAAGGAATAAGGCTTAAAAGCGAACCTGGGCCAAAATTACCCAGGCCCAAACCCCTCTCTATACACCCCCCCCCTCCCAACCCAAATTAGCTAAATCCGACTAGCCCCAACCCTCCAAAACGACCCCGTTTAGATCCCCTCTCATCTCAGTCGTTGGATCCCTTTGATCTAACGGTTCGAAACTGATTCCCAAATAAGTATATATCTGTCAAAACTCCCCCTACCCCTCATTCACAAAACACCTAACCCCCCCGTCTCCCCCATCTCTCTCTCTAACCTCCACCGGCCTCCGCCGTCTCCCGCCCATCTTCGCTGCCCGAAAATCGCCTGCCAGCGGCGGAGCTTCACCAAATCGCCTCAAAATTATACCAGGCGATCCCTTTCCTTCCCTCAATCACCTCCTACCCTCAGTTTTCCCAAAATATTGCCCGAAATTCTTTCATGTTAAATAAAATTTCTGAATGAAAATCTGCCTAAATATCAGTATTTGTGTAGGTTGTTATTACAAATTTCAGATTCTATATGTTGATGTGTTTACACATGTTTAAAATTCAGATTTAGTTGCATGTTAATTCATCTTTGTTAGGTTTAAGTGTTACATACCTATATTTACATTTAGCTTTAGTTTTTTAGACTGTGTATCTTAATGTCCCCGTGGTTCTAGTCTTTGTGAAAACATGAAGTTCCATGTAATAGCATTATAGAGGAGAATCTGACCACTAGTTAGGTCAGGTTCCCTCTAAAAATGCAAATCTTTGCTTTTATTTGAGATTGCATGTGTTTTGTTTGGTTTTGGCTAACAAAGAGTGTATGGCGTTTGAATAGATCTGAAGCAGCCGTAGATTAGGACCATTACTGCCATTTAATATGTTGTATATTTCCTAAGAAAAACTTGTATTTTTGTAATTGAACAATTATGCAAAAGAAAATGTATCTATGGACTCGTTATTTTCAGAACTGTTGTAGACAGAAAATTGGACTGTAATATGCTGTTTTTGTCTAATTGTATATAAGGAAATGGGCCAGACTTTTAAATGGCCCAATAAGGCCTGAACCCGTCTGAACCCTGGGCTATTGGGCCTAAAGGGTACAAGAGCGCAAAAATCGTAGTAGTGTATCTGGGTACCATCTGATTCAGTTTAGCATATCTCGTTGGAAATATGAATACTTTTAAGCTTTTCACATGATTTTTTTTAATACTAAAACCAAACTGTGCGAAATTCCAACTTTACTCTGAAAATTCATTTTTTTTATTCTGTAATTTGCTTTAGGTCATTCATCAGATTAGCCCTTGCCTGGCACGCCTTTAAATCCAATTTGACCCACTTGAACATCTGAAATGTATAAGTACAGTTTTCCTAAACAGCAACTTTGTAACACCTAAAAGTAAAAATATTTGAAATTGCTAAATGAGTTTTAGAAATTCTTTCATTTAGTATGCTTAGCTAAATTTCATAAATCATCCTTTTAACAAATAGCCAAAAATAGGATTGGCCTAAAAGTGTTAATTACTAAAATTGGGCTAAGCCACGTCCAAAGACCTATCCTTAGAATAGCAAACTTAGTTTTAGACGACTTTAAACACATACGTATCCTATAGTCCGAACAATATCTCTTTTGGACTAATACTACAAAGACTTAGAGAATAAATGAATAATGATAGTTTTGCTTCAAATAAGCATTTAAACCATCATGACCATAGTCATGATTACATAATCCACACTCGGGTTTACAACTCATGCTCCCGACCACAACTTCGAACAATAATAAAAATCACATGTTGTAAATTGCGGGTGCATTTCATGTGACGCTTTACAATATGTCCAAAACGACAAGTGCACGCCATCGTGACTTATTTCAGAATAATCCATATTAAAAGCGGCTAAAAAGTAAAAAAGCTAACATGCACAATAGGTTCAAATATGTAAATAATCAGATAATTAGGCCAAATATCAATAGTTAAGCGACCGTGCTAGAACCACGGAATCCGGAAGTGCCTAACACCTTCTCCGGGGTTAACAGAATTCCTTACCCGAATTTATGATTCGTAGAAAATTTTAAACAAAGTCTAAAATTACTCGGTTTGGGATTTTAATAAATAAATGGTGTCCCGGAACACCGTAAAAAATTCGGGTGGCGACTCTAAAGCTAATAAAAATCCCAAAATCGAATAATGTCACTTAAATTGGAAAAACTCCCTAATCCACCCTTACTGGAGGGAAAAAGGAGGTGTGACAGCTCAGGCGACTCTGCTGGGGAAAAGAACCCAGAACTTCTGGTTCAGGGTTCAGAATTCGAGCTTAGAATAACTGTTATGATTGGCTTTCATGATTGTCTGATTTTTTACGTGTTTGAGTCTAATGTACTAAATGTCGCTTTTTACCACTTTGATATTATCTGAATTGTATATAAATTGTGCTGAAATCCTCTCCTCTCTGAGTTTTATAAATCATCTGGGAAGTGTGCACTTCGTGTGACTTCTTTTATGTTAGAGTCATATCCAAATTTTAGAACGAGGTTCGGACAAGTTGCAAAGCAGGTGAAGCTTCTGTATTCCCGGTACGCTGCCCCCCTCGGCTCGAGCTGTCCGCTTGGGTAAGCCATGTATAGAACAAAACCCCGGGATTTAAACTTAGAATAACATAGCCTCATGCTGGATCCCTAGTAGGAACAATTATTTGCATCATGTGCATTTGACTTAGGGGACTCAACACAAGGGTTGGGTTCGTCTAGGACAGGTGAACGTGGAATAAAAGACCATCCTGATGCATCTTACCTGCTATGTATGCATTATTTGTTTCGGTTTGTTTGTTGATCGGCTAAAGAAAAGAAATAACAGAAAAAACAAGAGTGAAATAGAATAGAAAATTTATCCAATTTTGAAAATCCCCGATATACAAAATTGCCTCGAAACTCTGCCAAATTTTTGAAAAATGGAGAGAAGAAAATGTATTCCGAAAAATGAAATGAGTTAGTATCATAATTTTTCAAAAAAAAAATTGTGTCAAAATTTCCTGAACTACACATTGTTTGATTCTCACCGGTGTGGGATACGTAGGCAACCATCACCGGGTCCAACCCTATTTTTCCAAAAATCAAAATACAAAATATGGTCATAAATAAAGTTAGGTGAGGCCTTCTTGTCTAAATAGCCAAAATGTCCCAACGGGGCACCGAAAGGCTGTTTTTGCAAAATAGCCACCTACGATCTTTTCTCAAAATCTTGACCCAATTAGCGAACACAACCCTAAAATCTTCCTTCCCGAAGTGTTGAAGGGCTGTATTTGCAAGGATGGTCCATTTTTCAATTAGTTACAATTTTTTGCAAAAATATCACCTTTTTCTCTTTGGTCAAAATAAATCATGTTTTTCTTAACCAATCACTTAAATAAATATGCAAGATGAGCACCGTTGAAAATATCCCTTTTAAAGTTGTAGAGGAAATTCCAATAGGACTCCATATGTGGTGGAGAGACCTGGGGGAGGTCAGTAGAGGTTTTGTGGTAAAAGCTTTAGGCGGACTCACTGGCCTTTTGAAGATTAAGTCGAGGTTGGACATAATTGAGGCTCTAATACCATTCTAGGATCCAGCGCACAATGTGTTTCATTTCTCGAATTTTGAATTGACACCCACACTGGAAGAGATATCGGGATATGCTGGCCTTAGTGGGAATCTCAGAAGCCGTTATCCGGTAGCACCCAGAGCTGTGACTCCTCACAAATTCCTGGACCTTCTGAGCATCAGTTGGGAAATCCAAGATCTGAACTTATCTAAGGGATTCTGCACATTTTACTTCCTTTACCGTCATTACGGGGATCCTCTAGGTTTTGAAGCAGTGAATACCGGTTTAACCCACCACGGTAATCAAAGTAAGTGGGAGGCCCATCGGGGATTGGCCTTTGTGGTAGCATTCTTGGGTACCTTATTATGCCCGACGAGCGATGGATGTATATAATTGGGACTCGTAGAAGTGGCGGATTTCATGATAAAAAGGCCAATGGCAATCTTGTACCAATGATCGTAGCAGAAATCTACTGTGCTTTAACTGTTTTCCAATACGGAGGAAAGTTCTTCGAGGGCTGCAATCTACTCCTACAAATCTGGATGATCGAACATCTATGCCATCGCCCGGGTTATATGAATTATGGTCTGACTAGCCTAAATTGCATTGAAGAACACGAGACTCAGGTCGAGGGTCATGAATTTCAAGAAGGCACAGAAGCCTAGCTTACACACTTGAGTTCCTTGACTGCCAACCAAATTGAGTGGACATTCGGTTGGCTCCCTATCAGTGAAGTCATCCATATATCGGCCGAAGTATGCTATCTTCTATTGATGGGTCTCCAAAGTATTCAGCCGTATGCCCCGAATCTGGTACTACGACAGCTAGGAAGACAGCAAAATGTTCCGCACGATGAAGATCTAAGTCGGCAAGTCATTGAATTGTGTCCAAGAGCTGCATTTCCAGAAGACAAGGTCCGCCAGATTTGGCATCAGTGTAGATTTTTGGAGCCACAGACTCGAGTGAGGGATTTATCCATAGGTGAGGTGGAGCCTAACTACACCACTTGGTATGGTAGAAGGGGTAGAGAGCATCAAGAGCCGGAACGGCCCGCCAAAAGACTCCACGTACAACAATTTACCGATGAAGCACACGAGCATTGGGGTTGTTTGGAAAAAGAGAACAACTGCATGGCCACAATAAGCAAATTGGAAGCCCAGATCAGAGATATCAAATTTGAAAATAGTTTGCAAGCCTCCACAAGTGAAGGGGAGAAAAACAGGTTTGGCAAAGAAAATGAAGCTCTCCGAGCCCAGATCCAAAAAATAAAAATAGCTGCTGAGAACCCAGAGAGAAGCAGAATTGATGAAAGACTTATCAATAGTCTTAGGCAAAAAGTGTGCAACTATGGGGATGATTTGGACAAAACTGAGGAGGAATTGGCAAGAGCTCGGGCAAAATTGGCAAGAAATGTCGAGGAAAGAGCAGAGTTTGTGCAAAAGTTGAAAGGAAAATATGACAGAGAGGTCATAGGCCTGAAAGAAAAGGTAGCCACTCTCGAAAATGAAATGGCTAAGCAAGCAAAGAATTTCAAAGCAGAAAGGGAATACTGCTATGCACTGATGGCTCGATTAGGGGAATAATTCGAACAGTTGCAAGAACAGAACCATAAGGCCACCCAGGTTTTAGAAGCTAGGTCCCAGCAGATTGGGCGCTTACTCCAGGAAAAGGGTGTCATCAGAGAAAAGGTCAAAGAAATTGCTGATTATGTTGTTACGAAATGCCAAGCGTGTGAGGATATGACCCGATCTACCTTCTTCGCTGCAATGATGATTTTCGTCCGCCAGATAATGGATGAACTATATCGCCTCCAACGAGACATGGCACGCAGGTCCGCGGCGAGACCGACTGATGTCCTGCGGGCCCCTGGAGCAGTAGAAGCACTTATGTATTCATGATGTCCTTTTTCAAGTCTGTATTTCATTTTCCTTTTGCAGTCTGTTTAAGTCTACTTTAAGTCTGTTGTAGTTTCTAATTTCCGAGAACGTATGTTAGAGTCTTTTGTAATGAATGAAATTTGAAGTTTTATTTAATGAATGAAAATTTGAAAATCAGAATTCCTTTTGTATTTATCCCTTGAACTACGTGATGATATGATTCACGCGGCGACGTGATACGTAGGCAATCCACATAGGATTCAATCATAACCCTAAGAAAGGGAAAATAATCTAGAAGAAGAAAGAGAGAGAATTTTGGAAAAAGAGCCATAAGAGAAAAAAAGAAATTTCAAATACGAGAAACAACAAAAGCCGGGATGAAACACTCAACCGATGCAAAACATGTAGAAAATGTTTAACTTCCTAGGTGCATTGCATACCCCCAACGTGTGATTCCCTATGTGTTAAATGCCTCAATCTAACGGTTTTGTGGGTTTTCTCTATTAAGGTGTTTTTTTTAAGGTGGTTGTTTTTTGCGGTAATCTGGCTTTACACCAATACTTCACAAGATCGAAAGGGAGTGTCGAAATGATGTCGGAAAGTCACCTGCCAATCATCAACCCCTCTGAAGATGACCCAAGCTCGGTCATCCCGACATCTGAGTCAGCCACGGCTGAAGAGAACAGAATACTGCGTCGCCGCCTATTGGAAATATGGGACGCCTGGTCTAATGGTAGGGAACCGCCCAACACCAACCCTGGTTTCCCCGAGTTGGTTCCCAGAACAGGCGGAACTTCCAACATCCCTATAAGTTACCCGGCCACTCCGTTCGGTTACCCAACTATATCAGCTCACTTTGCCGGAATGCCTTCTGAGGTTCGCCTCAGGCACTATTTTCGGGAGTATCGTCCAACATATTTACCGCACCACCAATCTCTGCCACGCCGCCGCCAACAATATCTGGGCCAAGTTTCAAGTCGTCGGCTTTTACCTTCCAAACATCGCCGTTCCATCTAGACACGGCTCATGTCACTCCAAAATCATTCCCTCAGCAACCTCGGTACGAATCTACTGTGGGACAAGACAAAACTGTAAAAAAACCCGAGCAGGAAGAGATTGCTTAGAAAATGAGAAGCATTGAGCAGAGTCTCAAAAACATACATGGTCTGAGTGGCTAGAAGAGTGTGTCTTATGCCGACTTGTGCATGTTTCCACACGTTCACCTGCCCCTCGGGTTTAAAACCCCCAAGTTCGAGAAGTATGATGGACACGGGGATCCCATAACTTACCTAAAAAGATATTGCAATCAGTTAAGGAGAGCAAGCGGTAAAGAAGAGCTCCTAATGGCTTATTTCGGAGAGAGCTTAGCTGGAATCGCGTCCGAGTGGTACATGGACCAGGATATTTCCCACTGGAACATATGGGACGACCTGGACCGAGACTTTGTCAGACAATTTCAATATAACGTGGACATAGCACCAGACAGGAACTCCTTGTCCAATCTCAAGAAAAAATCTTTAGAAAGCTTCAGGGAATACGCTATTAAGTGACGCGAGCAAGCTGCAAGAGTAAAGCCTCCAATGGACGAGATAGAAATGGTCAGCGTCTTCTTACAAGCTCAGGAGGTTGACTACTTCCAGAATATGATGTCCGCTATGGGCAAGCCATTTGCGGAAGGTATAAAGATTGGGGAGATGGTTGAAAATGGTCTGAAAACCGGTCGCATCTTGAGCCAGTCGGCCATAAGAGCAACTTCCCAGGAAATCCATAGTGGGTCAGGGAGTGCATCTAATAGGAAAAAGAAAGAGGAAGCGGCAATGGTGGCCTCTAGTATAAGAAACTCCCGTCAACCCCGAGGCTATTTTTTCGATACCCCACGACATTATTATCCCCACCAAGATGCGACGTATGCCGTGATGCCTCAACCCTACCCAATAATGAATGCTCAGCCGTATGTCCGGCCCCAACAACACTATAATCAAAACCGAACTCCACCACCCAGAAACAACCCTCCTCGCCAAGCTCAGTGTAATCCTCGCCCTCCACAAAATAACCCCCGGGAGCCACCCAAAAGGACCAATTTTACACCAATTGGTGAATCATACTCCATCCTTTTCTCGAAGCTGGTCGAAATGGGTCTGCTGCAGCTTGTACCCCAAAACAGGCAAAACCTAGAATCCCCCTCTTACCAGCCAGGTACTCGATGTGCTTATCACTCAGGGGCTGAGGGAAACGATACTGAGGATTGTTGGACCCTCAAGCGGGCAGTTGAGATCTTAATAGAACAAAAGAAGGTGGTACTAAGGGATGAAGAAGCTACCAACGTGACCAATAACATGTTGCCTGCTCATAATAACGAGCCAATTATTGGTATGATTTGTGAAGACCGAGAGTTTGATCCGGCCCTGAAAGCTATCATCGCCATTGCTGATGTAGAGAAGAAGCCCAAAGCGGCACCCAAGCAAGCTAAAGAGGTGAAGAAAATCAACTCCGTTCCTCAGGCCAAAGGAAAGGTTGAAACCAAGACAGGGACGAGGCCTTCTAAAGATGTTGTTCTTTATGTCCACAGGGCACCCAGAAGAGAACAATTTGTGTTAAGCCCTCCCAAAAGATGGCAGCAAAACAAGGTTGTGTTGAATGTCCCGAAGATGTACGTACCGAAGGGGACTTATGTGGCGCGGGGGCCAATAATTTCACCAAGGCTGACGGAGCCCGTGGTTATTAGCCACGCATCACAGAGTCCCATAAAGGATACCACTACCGTCCCCTGGAACTACAACAAAACGGTAGTGACGTACAAAGGAAAAGTTATCACGGGGGAAGTGAGTGAAGCAAACTCGTCTGAGAGATACCTCAACCTGAAGGAACTAAACAAGAACAAACAAAAGCGTTTTCCGCCTAAAAAGCCGGCCAACACCGAAGAGACAGAGAAATTCTTCAGAAAAATGAAAACTTATGAATACGTTGTGATTGAACAACTTAGAGAATCCCCCACTCAAGTCTCACTTCTATCCTTGCTGATAAGCTCAAGTGCGCATAAAAAAGTTCTGATCAAAACGCTTAATGAAGCATATGTTCCGCCCGAAACTACAGTTTAACAAATGGAAAGGATGGCGGAACGATTCTTCGAGGTAAACCGTATCTCATTTAGCAAAAAAGACTTTCCCCCGAAAGGGTCTGCCCACAATAAAATCTCTCCACCTAACCGTTAAATGTGAAGGGTACTACGTAAAAATGGTTATGGTGGACGGCGGATCTGGGGTTGACATTTGCCCTCTCTCGACCTTAAAAAGAATGGAGATTGGAACTGAGAGAATCAGGCCCAATAATGTGTGTGTCCGTGCATTTAACAACATCAAGAGGGACACAATAGGAGAAATTGATTTGGTCTTGACTATCGGCCCTGTAGACTTTGAAGTGAAATTTCAGGTCTTAGACATGGACACCTCCTACAATTATCTCCTGGGAAGGCCCTGGATCCATGCCGCAGGAGCCGTGCCCTCGACTCTCCACCAAATGGTTAAATTATAGCACGAGGACCAGGAGATTGTGGTCCATGGAGAAGACGAGAAATCTATTTACAGGGATCCATCAGTCCCTTTCCTGGAAGCAAGAGAAGGTAGTGAGCATATCGTTTACCAGGCTTTTGAGATTGTGGTTGCGGACCAATGTGAGGAAGGAACCCCGTGTCCTCAACCCTTCTTATCGAATGCATCAATCATGGTCGCTAGAGACATGATTAAACATGGGTACACACCTGGAAAAGGGCTCGGGGTATCCTCGCAAGGCATTACAGAACCTATCACCTTGACTTCCAGTAAGAAGTTCTTCGGCATAGGGTTTCAAGCTACTCCCGCTGATGAAAAATGGCATGACCAGCGTAAGAAAGATGGTTGGGTGTTGCCTCATCCAATCCCGCACATCACCGAATCATTCGTCAAGCCAAAATACATAGAGGAAGAAGAGGAGGCCTTCACGGCCGAAGAAATCGAAGAGATATGTGGGGCAATGCGACAGATGTTGTATGAAGCTCATATGGTCCAACCAGGAGAAGGCTCAAGCACTGTTGAGGTGCAATATATAGGGCCTGATGCCAATATCCAGAATTGGAAGGCTAATCCATTCCCATTCAGGCGGGAGTCTCGGTAGTTCAGCCTTGCCATCCTTTCTGCACTTCGAGTTATTTCAGGGTGTAACTCGAGTGTTTTTAGTTTATTGTCTTTTCAAATTCTGATGTAAAACCTCCTATGTTCAAAAATTCAATGAAATGAAATTAATATTTCATAGTCCATGAATCTCTTTCTTTATTCTTCCTAATTTTTGTTATTTTTTCTTATCTCTCTTTTCAGTTCTAATAATGCGATGCTTGCGGACTTCACGCCCAGATCTTGATACGCTGTCTAACCAAGAAATAATGAATCAAGAACCGGAATATGATGAAAATGAGGCTTTTAGGGAAATAAATTGAGAATTGGAGAAATTCGAGAATAAGCCTAAGCCAAACTTAAACGAAACCGAACCGGTTAATTTGGGTAGTTCAGAAGAGGTCCGAGAAACCATGATAAGTATCCACACTAATGAAAGAACTAGAGACGCCTTGATCCAACTTCTGTTCGAATTCAAAGACGTGTTTTCCTGGTCTTATGATGACATGCCCGAACTGAGTGTTGACTTAGTGGTGCACAAATTGCCAACCTACCCTGGTTATCCATCCGTCCAACAAAAATAGAGAAAATTTAAAACAGACATTAGTGACAAGATCAAAGAAGAGGCACTAAATAGTTAAAAGTCGGAGTGATCCGAGTGGTCCAATACACCACGTGGCTGGCTAATGTGGTCCCGGTACCTAAGAAAGATGGGAAAGTCCGAGTGTGTGTCGATTATCGGAACTTGAACAAAGCAAGCCCCAAAGATAATTTTCCATTACCAAACATCCACATCCTGGTTGACAATTGTTCCAAACATGAGATACAGTCTTTCGTAGATTGTTACGCTGGGTATCACCAGGTTTTGACGGATGAAGAAGATGTAAAAAAGACGGCCTTCACCACACCTTGGGGTACTTACTGTTACCGGGTCATGCCATTCGGTCTGAAGAACACCGGGGCAACCTATATGAGGGCTATGACCACCATTTTTCATGACATGATGCACCAGGAAATTGAGGTGTACGTGGATGATGTGATTATTAAATCTAGGATGCAAGACGACCATGTGAAATATCTGAGAAAATTCTTTGAACGTTTGCGTAAGTATGGTTTGAAATTAAACCTAGCCAAGTGTGCCTTCAGAGTTCCATCTGGGAAATTGGTGGGGTTTATAGTTAGTCGATGGGGCATCGAGCTGGACCCGACAAAGATAAAATCTATTCGGGATTTGCCTCCTCCGAGAACCAAGAAAGAGGTCATGAGTTTGCTGGGTAGGTTGAATTACATCAGCAGGTTCATTGTTCAGTTGACATCCACGTGTGAGCCTATATTCAAGCTATTGAAGAAAGATGCAACAATTAAATGGACGGACGAATTCCAGGACGCTTTCGACAAGATCAAAGAATATATGTCGAATCCGCCAGTGTTGGTCCCACCAGAACCAGGAAGGCCTTTGTTCTTGTATTTGACGGTGTTAGAAAATTCCTTCGGGTGTGTTCTCGGACAACATGATGTGACCGGGAAGAAAGAACAAGCCATATACTACTTGATCAAGAAATTCACAAGCTATGAATCCAAATATACTTTGTTGGAAAGAACTTGTTGCGCCTTAACTTGGGTTGCCCAGAAGCTCCGACATTACTTGTTGGCTTATACCAATTACCTCATCACTAGGCTGAATCCTTTGAAGTATATATTCCAAAAGCCAATGCCCACCGGGAGATTAGCAAAGTGGAAAATCTTGCTCACCGAGTTCGACATAGTCTTTGTCACGCGCACGGCGATGAAAGCTCAAGACTTGGCGGATCACCTAGCTGAAAATCCCGTCGATGACGAATATCAACCTTTGAGTACTTACTTCCCGGACGAGGAAGTAAACTCAGTCGAGGTAAGCCCAGAAAACACAAACACTTGGAAAATGTTCTTTGACGGAGCTGTAAATGCAAAAGGTGTTGGGATTGGGGCAATCTTGATTTCACCCACGGGACAACACTATCCAGCCACCGCCCGCCTCGGTTCTTCTGTACAAACAATACTTCTGAATATGAAGCCTACATAATGGGCATGAATATGAAAATTGACATGGATTTAGAGGAGTTATTGATCATGGGGGATTCCGACTTGATCATCAAGCAAGCTCAGCGGGAGTGGGAAACTCGAGATGTTAAGCTTCTTCCATATAGACAACATGTGGAGGATATTGGCCAATAATTCAAAGTCGTCGAATTCAGGTATATTCCTCGATGCCACAGTGAGTTAGCTGATGCATTAGCTACCTTAGTTGCAATACTGCCATATCCAGGCAATGTCCATATTGACCCGCTGGAGATTCAAATCCGGGAAAGACATGGTTATTGTAACACGGTCGAAATAGAGCCCGATGTCCAACCATGGTATCATGATATCAAAAGGTTCTTGAAAACAAAAGAATACCTGGAGCAGGCCAATGGAGATATTGTATTTCGCATTATTGGGATATCGCACGACCGTGCGCACGTCGGTTTGAGCTACGCCTTATCTATCGGTTTATGGCACTGAAGCCGTAATACCTGCAGAAGTTGAAATTCCCTCCCTTCGGATCATTGTCGAAGCTGAAATTGAAGACGAGGAATGAGTCAAAACCCAGCTAGAACAGTTAACTCTGATTGATGAGAAAAGAAGGGTCGCAGTTTGTCACGGGCAGTTGTACCAACAAAGAATGGCCCGCGCCTATAACAAGAAAGTGCGGTCTAGGAACTTCGAAGTGGGGCAACTTGTACCGAGACATATCCTCTCGCATCATGAAGAGGCAAAAGGAAAATTCGACCCAAATTGGAAAGGTCCATACGTCATAAGGAAATTGCTACCAAAAGGAGCATTGTACTTGGGGGATATCGAAGGAAATGACCCCGAAATGGCTGTCAATGCAGATGCAATCAAAAGGTACTATGTTTGACCTTTTCGTGATGTTGATGCCCCCGATCGAAATGACATAGGCTTTCATTCATGCTACCCCAAACACTACCAACTTTTGTAAACCCTTCTGAGCCGGTTACGTTTCTTTCATTACCCTCTTTGGAACCTGAAAGTGTTAAAAAAATGATGAAATGGAAAACAAAAAGAAAAATGAAAAAGAAATCAAAACAAAAATGTTTCCCTGAACTACGTTCGACTTGATTCCGAAAGGATACGTAGGCAGCCTCTCTCTGGGGTTCAGTCACACCAAAATAAAATTCCACATTTCCCCAAGAGTTTAAGCTGGGGCAAATGTCATGATATGTTCAGCGATGTTTCCGCCTAAAAGGTTCCAAAGTTGTAATTCAATACGAATTCTTTTCCCGAAAACCTTGTTCAAGTCCTTCCGATCAATTGACAAAGATGTCTAAAATTGGAGGATGCAGTTGTTTGGGTATGATACAAGCAATGAGAGAGTCTTATTGGTGAAAACCCACACAGGCACCGTGAGGCGACAGTAAGAAGAGAAATTAAAATGAGAGAGCTTTATCAGTGAAAACCTACATGGGCACTATGAGGCGACAGTAAGCAGAGAAATCGAAATGAGAGAGTCTTGTTAGTGAAAAATCGCAAAGAGCACTACAAGGCGATGGTGAGAATATAAATGAGAGAGGTTAGTTGGCGAAAACCCGCAAAGGGCGCCATTGATCGAAAAGGATAATGAGTCACTGACATGGACACAGTCCGGGGCAAGGTTTCTCAATCTCGAGGTGATAGTTGTGATGAATTTATGAGAGTCGGACAGTTTACACGGATCAGGCATCCAGTCCAAAAGGCATATCATGTTCATTGAAGTCCGCATGCACTCCAGATAAGTCCTTCCTTCCTTCCCCCAAAAGGGATACCTCTTGTCTAAATTCATTGTCCATTCTATCGTTTATTTTCTTTTGAATCCTTTTCAGTCTAACTCTGTTCCGAAATTAAGGCAAAGAAAGGATGGCAAGACTGATTTACAGGGTTCTCATTTGATACGGGATAGTATGAAAAAAGGCACCCAGCCTCGTCAGGGGCATCAAGTCGATCTCGACCGGCCATAGCGGTCGATGCTTCAAACTCAGAACCCTTAAAAGGAGAATATCAAATCGAAGTGCCTATGAAGGCAAATGAAGATGAAAGGTTGAGTCCCACGTGGTTAACTATCTCGGCAGAGTTTGAAAGCTGAAGTACTCCAAATGCTCTAAAATTGAAATTGGAGGTAAAAATCAGAACTGAAAGGCCAATAAAGGCGAAACGAAGTCGAAAAGGTTAAGTCCCACGCGACTAACCGTTGCAGCAGAATTGGAGGAGCCAAAATTATCCCCGATACTCCGAAAATCCAAAAGAAAAAACAAGTGAAAGTCCTACAAAGTCAAAATAAAGACAAAATTTTGGGTCCCACGTGACCAATCGACATGGTAAAATCTGGAAAGCCAGGGTCCCCGGGTTTAGAAATGAAACCCAATCCCCAGCAAGAAGACAAGCGGTTGAGATCTTCGTCAAAAAGTCCAAGATCAAGCAGTTGAAATAATCAAGGCCGCAAAACCAACCACCGTTCCAAACTAACAAATTATTCTTTGTTTGAAAATAGGAAACAGGTGCAACTCAAAAGCAACCGTGCAAAAAGCGGGTGCAACCAAAAGAAATTGCGCAAGGGCTAGAAGGAGCTCTGCAGCATTGACTCCAAAAAAGGGAAGTTTCCTCCAAAAATCTTTTCCCCCATTCACTCATACTCTGAAAAATAAAAGAAAAAGAAAAAAAAGGAAAATAAGAAATGATGTTGAAAATGATTCAAACCTAAAGTAGCATAGGGTCTCCAATCCCTAGCTAAACTTTTTCCAACCAAAGGATATTCCATTCCTTAGTTGATGCCAACATAGGGTCCCACTCCCTAGCAGACACCAGCATAACCTGGTGATTTTTTGCTGACAACAACATAACCTGTTGATCTTTTCCTGACACTCGCATAACCCATTGATCTCTTTTCCTGGCAACAGCATAACCTGTTGACCTTTCCAGACACCAGCATAACCTGGTGATTTTTTGCTGACAACAACATAACCTGTTGATCTTTTCCTGACACTCGCATAACCCATTGATCTCTTTTCCTGGCAACAGCATAACCTGTTGACCTTTCCAGACACCAGCATAACCTGGTGATCTTTTCCTGACACTGGCATAACCTAGTGATCTCTTTTCCTGGCAACAACATAACTTGTTGACCTTTCCAGACACCAGCATAACTTGGTGATCTTTTCCTGACAACAACATAACCTGTCGATCATTTCCTGACACTGGCATAACCCAATGATCTCTTCTCCAGGCAATGGCATAACCTGTTGACCTTTCCAGACACAAGCATAACCTGGTGATCTTTTCCTGACAACAACATAACCCGTTGATCTTTTCTTGAAACTGGCATAACCTAATGATCCCTTTTCCTGGCAACAACATAACCTGTTGACCTTTCCAGACAACAGCATAACCTGGTTATCTTTTCTTGACAACAACATAACTTGTTGATCTTTTCCTGACACTAGCATAACCCAGTGATTTCTTTTCCTGACAACAGCATAACATGTTGACCTTTCCAGGCACAAGCATAACCTGGTGATCTTTTCCTGACAACAACATAACATGTTGACCTTTTCCCAGACACCAGCATAACCTGGTGATCTCTTTCTTGACAACAACATAACCTGTTGATCCTTCCCAAACACCAGCATAACCTGTTGATCCTTCCAAGACACCAGCATAACCTGGTGATCTTTTCCTGACAACAACATAACATGTTGACCTTTTCCCAGACACCAGCATAACCTGGTGATCTCTTTCTTGACAACAACATAACCTGTTGATCCTTCCCAAACACCAGCATAACCTGTTGATCCTTCCCAGACACCAGCATAACCTGGTGCTTTTTTCTCGACGACACCATAACCTGTCGATCTTTTCTAACATAGGGTCTTCAATCCCTAGTTGATTTTACTTTTAGGCATAGGGTATCCACTCCCTAGTCTACATTCACTCCGGGTACACCATTCCTGGCTTTTCATTGCTTTCAATAATAAAGTAGCATAGATTTCATTACAATAACTCACAAAAGTTTCCTAGTGAAAACTGGGGCAGAAATTTCGCTCGTTTGTTCTTGATTTTGCGAAGATTACACTTTAGGACAATGGATTCGAGACGACCAAAAGAAGAAGTTTCGATCCAGAATAAAAGAGAAAGAGAAGATTGAATCCAAAGTTCAGAAGCGGGGAAGACGTGGACTATTCAGGACGAGATTGAAGTCATCCGTTCTGTATATCCTGCCTTGATCCGAAAAACGAAAAGATGAAACCAACATCTGCGGCTAACAAGCATCAAGATCCAGGTCAGAGTCAGTAAAAGCCAAGACTCAAGACCAAGCCTTAGAGCATACAGATAGAAATCTTGTAACTAGTAGCTGATAAGCTTAGTTAGTCTTTTTCGTTTGTTACTTTGGTGTAATAAGGAGCTCAGCATCAGTAACAGCAGCAACAACCACAGTGGAATCGTAGTTACCCGGTAGTCCCAGCTACCAAAACTTCCAGAACTACACTGACCTGATTCCCTTATAGCCGAGGATATGTAGGCAACATGTTGAAGCAGGGTTCGGTTGAACTTTTCAAAAAAATAAACGCTTCACATGGAATATTTGAACGGGTAAAAGTTGTTCATAACTGCTCACTTTGTCTTTGCCCGAAAACTCTTCTTGTTTTTTAGCAAAGAGGGGCAGCTGTGAGCATGTAATTTTTAAAACCTACCATATATTCCTACAAAATTCAATAAATTTATTAATTTTATAAATTTTTGTTGAATTTCAGTGTCGTTTGTGAATTATTTTTGCGTGCATAATCATAATTCGTCTTTTAAAATTTATAAATGATTTAAAGTTGCATAATTAGGTGCATAACCCTAATCATTGTTATCAGGAAATTATAAAATTATTATTTATAATTAATTAAAATAAATAACAACAAAAATGATGATTATTTGGCATAATGAAGATTTAAGGATTAATTGCTTAATTTAATCATCTTTTCTAAGAAAATGACGAAATATTTTCTTAAAATAATTAGGGATATTTAAATTAAACGTTTTTACTCTTAATTAGGTTATCAATTAGTTTATAATTAGATAAAACTAAGTTAAAATTAGTTACTACTTTTTAAATTTTTAATTTGAAATAATAGGGGTAATTAATTAAGGAAGAAGGCTTAAAAGCGGACCTGGGCCAAAATTACCCAGGCCAAAATCCCTCTCTATACACAACCCCCCCCCCCCCCCCCCC
>ML241576.1:127893-146572 GCA_005239495.1 Nicotiana undulata | reverse complement strand
CAGCCCAAATTAGCTAAACCCGGCTAGCCCCAACCCTCCAAAACGACCCCGTTTAGATCCACTCTCATCTAAGTCGTTGGATCCCTTTGATCCAACGGTCTGGAACTGATTCTCAAATAAGTGTATATCTGTCCAAACGCCCCCCCTACCCCTCATTCACCAAACACCTAACCTCCCATCTCCCCCATCTCTCTCTCTAACCTCCACCGGCATCCGCCGTCTCCCGCCCATCTCCGCCGCCTGGAAATCGCCTGCTGGCGGCGGAGCTTCACCAAATTGCCTCAAAATTATACCAGGCGATCCCCTTCCTTCCCTCAGTTTCCCAAAAAATTGCCCGAAATTCTTCATTTTCGGATCTGAAAATGTAGAACCCTAAGAATTTAGCTCCGATCGATTCCGAGACCCCCAATGACTCACACCTACATGAGTCGATAGCTCTTGGTGAGAGATATCAATTCATGTGGGTTTGGATCATTTCCAAACCCCGCCGGAGTCCGGCGAGTCACCCGAATTCGACCAAACATGTTCTAACCTACTGGTACCCTCCTCCTCTCATTTTTTAATTATTTATGTGTTAAAAATTATTTGCTTTAGTCTTAGGTTTTCCGTAACTACTGATTTTTTTAGAAATAATTAGTCTAGGTTTTATGGATTTTATTTCTCTTTTACTAAATGCCGTCTCAAATTTAGTTAATTCCTTTGCATGATTTAATTAGTTTTAGTTTAGTCAAACTTTCTAGATTTCCTTGAATTGTTAGTTGTTTAGGAAAATCAAGTTACCCATGTAGGTTTAACCCCTGATTTCTGTAGAGTTGATTAGCCTAAAATTCAATTGTTTGCGCCTTTTCTTTAAATTAGTTAAAGTTCTAGTTTAATTTGCATTATTCCCTGAGTTTGGATTCTTAATTAGGGTTTTTGTATATTTGCCTTAACTACACAATCTCCTTTATTTTCCTTAATCACTTGTGTGCTGAAATTAGTTGTTTAATCCTAAGTCTCATAGTAGACCATTAATTACGGTTTAAGTTAGAGTTTCATGATTGTTCCCAAACATGTGTTGATTCTAAGGTAACAATTAAGCCTATGTCGAATATTTTTACTCAAAAAAATAGTATTCAATTTTTTGTTCAGTTTAGTTGAATTAAGTTTCCATCTCTGATTTTTGTTTGCTTCATTGTACTTGATTGTTTGAATTCCTGACCTCATTGGTTCATCAAATAGGAATCAGCAACCTGAACTCTCTCCATAGGATAACTAAATCTAATAACTTAACCTCTTGAATCATTTGAATTAATCTAAGTCCTAATTTAAGACAACCAATTAAGCCTAATTACTCATTGAGTTAAACACATGATGACCTCATTTGGTTTAGCCAAGTTTAATATTAAAATAATTCACTTAATCGTACTCTTAAGCTAATTTCAGCTTCTTCAACCTAGTAAATAACTTAAGCTAATTTTATTAGTATTGATCGTTAATTAGAATAAAGCTAATCAGCTTAGTAAATAACATAATCCTTAAATACTAAAGAGGTAATTCTAAGGGTGCTAAGGGTTAGTTTAGGAACTTCAATTGAAGAATCTTGGGTGTAACAACCCAAGAAACTTCTAGAATTAGGAAAATATCAAAAACAAAATCAGAAAATCAGATTTTTTATAGGTAAAGCAGTAATTTTTAAAGGGGGATAAGGGCTGGAAATATAGGAGCATTCTAGAATGGGGGGGGGGGGGGGGGGTACAACTGTCCTATAGGATAAGGATGGACAGCTATACCTGTACTATTTTCAGCTAATAGATAAGGTATATTCCTTTGAAGATGCTACCCTAAAACTCCCTATAAATAGATTAGGGTATTCTGAAAATAGGAGGACTTTTTACACACTCTAGAGACTCTTTACACCTGAAAACAGACTCTACACACTCTTTACAAATTTGAAGACAGAAATTTCACACACACACACACATAGTAGAAATCCTACACTGAAAAATACTCAAATAGATGCAGAAAACATCTTAAAATTTTGGTTTTCCTCAGTCTTGGTATTCTGAAACATGGGTTATAACTGCTGATTTTCTGGGTTATTAAGTTTTCTGGGTTGAAATCTGGGTTTTCTTGCTGATTTTACTCCAATCTCTGGTATTCAAGCTGTCATTTCCCTAGGTTTTCGTACTGCTGGTTTTGCTGCTTGTGGTTGCTGTGTTAAGCTTTAGCTTTTAGCTTTTGACCTTTATTTGGTCTAATTCTCCCTTGCTATTTTACATTTTAAGGTATTTAACTTTACCTTATGTTAAATAAATTTTCTGAATGAAAATCTGCCTAAATATCAGTGTTTGTGTGGGTTGTTATTACAAATTTCAGCTTCTATATGTTGATGTGCTTACACATGTTTAAAATTCAGATTTAGTTGCATGTTGATTCATGTTTGTTGGGTTAAGTGTTACATACGTGTATTTACATTTAGCTGTAGTTTTTTAGACTGTGTATCTTAATGTCCCCATGGTTCTAGTCTTTGTGAAAACATGAAGTTCCATGTAATAGCATTATAGAGGAGAATCTGACCACTAGTTAGGTCAGGTTCCCTCTAAAAATGCAAATCTTTGCTTTTATTTGAGATTGCAGGTGTTCTGTTTGGTTTTGGCTAAGAAAGAGTGTATGGCGTTTGAATAGATCTGAAGCATCCGTAGATTAGGACCATTACTGTCATTTAATATGCTGTATATTTCCTAAAAAACTTGTATTTTTGTAGTTGAACATTTATGCAAAAGAAAATATATCTATGGACTCGTTATTTTCAGAACTGTTGTAGACAGAAAATTGGACTGTAACATGTTGTTTTGGTCTAATTGTATATAAGGAAATGGGCCAGACTGTGAAATGGCCGATTACGGCCTGAACCCGTCTGAACCCTGGGCTATTGGGCCTAAAGGGTACAAGAGCCCAAAAATCATAGTAGTGTATCTGGGTACCATCTAATTCAGTTTAGCATATCTCGTTGAAAATCTGAATACTTTTAAGCTTTTCACATGATTTTTTTTAATATTAAAATCAAGTTGTGCGAAATTCCAGCTTTACTGTGAAAACTCATTTTTTTATTCTGTAATTTGCTTTAGGTCATTCATAAGTTAGCCCCTGCCTAGCACGCCCTTAAATCCAATTTGACCCACTTGAACTTTTGAAATGTATAAGTACAGTTTTCCTAAACAACAACTTTGTAACAGCTGAATATAAAAATGTTTGAAATTGCTAAATGAGTTTCTGATTGTGGTTTGAGAACTGTAAATCAATGATTCTGTCTTATACCTTTAGAAATTCTTTCATTTAGTATGCTTAGCTAAATTGCATAAATCATCCCTTTCACAAATAACCAAAAATAGGATTGGCCTAAAAGTGTTAATTACTAAAATTGGGATAGATTTGGCCATGGCCCAAAGACCTATCCTTAGACTAGCTAACTTAGTTTTAGACGACTTTAAACACATACGTATCCTATAGTCCGAAAAATATCTCTTTTGGACTAATACTACAAAGACTTAGAGAATAAATTAATAATGATAGTTTTGCTTCAAATAATCATTTAAACCATCATGACCATAGTCATGATTACGTAATCCACACTCGGGTTTGCAACTCATGCTCCCTACCACAACTTCGAACAATAATAAAAATTACATGTTGTAAATTGCGGGTGCATTTCATGTGGCGCTTTTACAATATGTCCAAAACGACAAGTGCACGCCCTCGTGACTTGTTTCAGAATAATCCATATTAAAAACGGCTAAAAAGTAAAAAAGCTAAAATGCACAATAGTTTTAAATATGTAAATAATCAGATAATTAAGCCAAATATCAATAGTTAAGTGGCCGTGCTAGAACCACGGAATCCGAGAGTGCCAAACACCTTCTCCCGGGTTAACAGAATTCCTTACTCGGATTTCTGGTTCACAGACAATTTTAAACAGAGTCTAAAATTCCTCGGTTTGGTATTTTAATAAATGAATGGTGTCCCGGAACACCGTAAAAAACTCGGGTGGCGACTCTAAAATTAATGAAAATCCCAAAATCGAATAATGTCACTTAAATTGGAAAAACTCCCTAATCCACCCTTACCAGAGGGAAAAAGGAGGTGTGACATGGATGATATGCTGATAAGGAGTAATGACATTGCCAACATAAATGCGACTAAGTGTATGCTAACTGGCAAGTTTGATATGAAGGACTTGGGAGTTGTTGATTTAATTCTGGGAATTAAGATCCATAAGACTTCTCAAGGTCTGGCATTGTCACAATCTCATTATATTAAGACAGTACTTGAAAAATTCAAGCACTTGGGCTTTAAAGTTGCAAAGACTCCAATTGACATGAATCTTGCATTAGCAAAGAACAAAGGCCAGAGCATATCACAATTGGATTATGCTCGTGTGTTAGGATGTTTAATGTACATCATGAATTGTACACGACCAGATATAGCTTGTGCTATAAGTAAATTGAGTCAATATACGAGCAATCCAGGTCAATCTCATTGGATGGCCATGAAACGAGTATTGGGGTATTTAGTACATACCCAAGACTTTGCTTTGCACTACAGTAAATATCATACAGTCATTGAGGGATACTGTGATGCAAACTGGATCACCGGATCAACTGATTCCAAGTCCACAAGTGGATATATATTCACTATTGGTGGAGGAGCGGTATCTTGGAAGTCGTCCAAACAAACTTGTATTGCCCGCTCTACAATGGAGGCTGAGTTCATAGCTTTAGATAAAGCCGGTGAAGAAGCTGAATGGCTCCGGAATTTCTTGGAAGACATTCCATTTTGGCCCAAACCGTTGGCACCAATATGCATATATTGCGATAGTCAAGCGGCAATTGGAAGGGCTGAGAGCGTTATGTATAACGGTAAATCTCATCATATACGATGAAGACATAAAACCGTTAGGAAATTACGCTCTAGAGGAATTATCACGATTGACTATGTAAAGTCAAGTGATAATGTGTCGAATCCACTTACAAAAGGCCTAACTAGAGAGGTAGTTGAGAAATCATCAAGGGAAATGGGACTATGGTCGAGAACAAGTCATAGTGGCGGTAACTCTACGTAGAAGATGGAGATCCCAAGATCTAGGTTCAAGGAGATCAAACAAAGTCATTAATGACGGTTCAACATTGTCAACTAAACTTTTAGTCCATTCTCGTGATGAGACAATGTTCAGTACCAAGGATAAAGCATAAATGGTTTTTAATAATTTCTATATTTGATACGGGGTATATCAAATAGTGTATCTACGGGATGACACGTTTAGGAATCACCTATGTAAGTGTGAAGTGTTAGCCGCTTCAAGGAGAATTTTGCAAGGCCAATTCTCTATGCACTTATGAAACCAGGCGGTGTTCATGGCTGAAACGAACACAACAATGAGAACCAAAGACGGTTAAGGATTGGTTGTGTGACTTGTGGTTGTCTAGGTATACACCAAAGTTCGACGGTTCAAAGATATCAAATCTACCGATTGATCGAGTATATCCGACATAAGTTCACTACGGAAAGTTCAAAGGGAAACCTACTTATCCAGATGCAATTAATCCTTGCTTGCAAATCACACAATTTTTCATGCATACTTCCGTGATATAGCCATTCCCCATTCATGTGGGGGATTGTTGGGGGTTTTAAGTTATTAATGCTTAAAATAGGGTGAATGAAAAATGGAGGGAAAATTGAAATATTTGAGTAATATTTGAGTTTCCCTCCTTGATTGTCCCATATGGAAAGATGAAAAGATTTTTGATGTGTATATAAACAATTGCTCTTTTTCTAGCTCATAAAGAGTCGAGAAGAAGGCAAGCCTCGCGCCGTCGTCATCGTCGCTCGCTTGCTCGGCTTCGGCTTCGGCTTCGGCTTCGGCTTCGGCTTCGACTTCAAATTTGGTCAAATGATCGATTGATTAATTTTTGGACCAAATTTATTTGTTAATAGTAAATATTAACAGAAATGTTATTAAATATTCGTTTTAATAGCCATTTATGTTATGACATTTATTCTAAGGCCGTTTTGCAAAACCAGTCATACTGAAGAGTGCAACTCTTCAGATTTCAGCCCAACATTAGCTATAAATACAAATCCATTCTCTCAGATTTTCCATACGAATTTATGAGTTCTCCATACAAGTCCATACATATTTTAATTTCAAAGAAAGCAGCAGTAAGTGTGATTTGCTACCGAACTTTGTGTTCACTGAAACACTGGGGTTTGAAGTACCACTACACCAGTGTGTAATTCGTTCTATCATGGGAGAAAATACTCCATAACCTTGGGTACTAGGAGGGGATTAAATTACTTAAGGAAACACTGTGAATTCATTGGGCTCGAATTGATTTTTATTTCGTTTACATTTCTGTTTTAATATTATTTTATTATCTCCAAAATTATTTTACAAATACAGTTTACTAACAAATATTGGATCAAAGGTGATGTAGCATTGAAATTTGAAAACTCATGGCAAATTTGAAGATTACTTCAAATTTATATATATTAAGATCTAATCCTTTTAAGATAAGCTTTCAATGAAAACTAATCAGATTCTTGTGTCCTGGAGCTGTTTGGATTTTCGTTCTTTTCGCCTTAGATTTATCGAAAGCCTATGATACTTTAAAATTTATTTACATAAGAATTTCAGATATGATGTGTCGAATTTGTCTTTACATTTTACTATATTAAGCAATAGTTTAAATATGTCCGATTGATAACGTGCCGAGTTTGTTTGTAGTATAATTACATAATTTAATGGGGATTGCTTTAAAATTAATAATTAAACAGTAAACATTCTTCGAGTAGTAATAATTAATGGTTGCCAAAAGTGCTTAAAAAAAACTTTATTTGGCCAAATTTTAAAGTTTTTTTTTTTTTTTTGAATAGAAGCAGAAATTGTTTTCGACAAACTAAAAAAAGTTTTTTCTCTCTAAAAACAGTTGTTCTTAATTGTTTTCTCTAGGCAAAAATACACTTAATAGCGTGGCACCAAAACAAGTAAACAACCCTACATTATTTAACCTAATATTTAGCTATTCTAAACGCAATTCACCTAATGTTTTTTATATTTACTGACTTGTGAGGTGAATAATATTATATTTGTTAAATAAATTAGCCAACACAAATCGTGTTTCTCTAAAAAATAATTTTTCGAAAATACTATTGCAAAAGAATATTTAAAATAAGCTGATTTCAGAAGTTTCAAGTTTGGCGGAACACAGGCTAAATCATTGCTATGTTGGATATAGAAAAATTATGTGCATATATTTTTTCTTCTGTTTTAATGGATAAAATTGGACAAGTTATATGATAATTACAAAATGGATGGTGGTTTAGGTAAGTCCAGCAAGGCAGCACTTGATGCAAATAAATAATAAAGTTGTTTAATCTTATGGTACATCTATATTTATTTGTTAATTGTCTACGTAAGAAAAAGAAAAAAGAATATGTATAGAAACTGGAATTAATACGACTCGTGCTAATTAGGTAGCCTTGCCCCTTGACACTTCTGTTTAACATTGAATATGTCAAAAAGCAAACTCACTTTTTCATGCTTTTGCAATCCGTCAATCAAGAGAAGCCAAAAATAGCTGCACATAAAAATAAGAAAATACTTGAAGTCATTCTACTTTTATTTTATTATACAGAAATTATTAAATTAGTTTTTGCATTACTAGAAAATGACTCAATTCCGACTGAAAAAAGAGGCTGGAAATTTACGACTGTTTAAGTCGGAAATAGCAAAAAAAGTTATTTCTTTTTTACTTAAAATATATATTTCGAACGATTTTGATCGCTAATTTTAGCACAAAATTACGGGAATTAAATTCCGGCCGATTCAATCGGTCAGTAAAAATTCCGGAGTTTGACTAGCTTTACTTTATTCCGCTGACTCGGTCGAAAAAAATAAAAATAAAAAACTATTTTTTTAATATTCCAACCGATTTAGTCGAAATATTGTTAATTTCAAAGCTTGACTTGTCAGCACTTTTACCAACCAAATCGGTCCGAACTTTTTTAAAATTATATATTATTTTATGTTTCCCGCCGAATCAATCATAAATCAATTAAAAAAAACCTCTCCCAATCTCTCTTCTATTCTTTTCCTCTCTTTCTTCTTTTTCATTTTTCCTCCGCCTCCACCTCCCACCTCCGCCCCATCAGAAAATTTTATCATCTCCACATTTCCACCATCTCCCTTCTCCACGGTATAACTCTTTCTCCTCTTCTCTCCTCTCCTCTTCTTCTCTCTCTCTCGTGCTCGCGGCGGAACTGTGGCGGAACACTAACTAATTTTATTTTTGTAGCGGGCAACATCTCCAAATATAGAGCTGTCAAAACAGATCAACTCAACCCAGCCCAGCCCAAGCCTAGTGTGCTTTTAAATATAGTGGGCTAGGAAGAGTCGGCCCGCCATATGAATGGGCCTTAAAATGGCCAGCCGAACTCAACCCTAATGGTCTGCTGGCTAGGGCTGACAGACCCTTCAATTTTTTTCAGATAAAAAAATTTCTTAAGATCCTAAAATATTTTTTCGTGACGTAGTCTCTTAATCATGTAAACAACTTTTGTTTGCTTAGAGCGTACAAAAAGTTTAATATTTGACGAGGAATCTCGTAATTGAAATGAAAATTCTTTATATCTCTAGCTCTTCTTTTTTAAAGTTACATGAATATTTTCTTAATACTTTCTTTCATTTCCTCAGATTCAGAAATTGCTTCAATAAGTTTATATGCTGAACTTTTTTAATCTAGGATTAACATCATTTGCTGATTTTATCATTATAGTCCATAAAATTTTTAAAATTCCTGAAATTTGCTAGTAGTGTATTTAAAATTGATCTTTTTTCTATACTGAAGAGCAGTTTAAATATTAATAAAATATTAAAGTAATCCAAACTGATCATTGACTACTTAAAGTAATATTTCCTTTTAAAAAAAATATTATTGGTCACCTAAAACTTTTCGAGTTCGTTATTAATTAAGCAAAAAAAAAAAAATAATTTGGTCATATTACATGCATGTAAAAAATCTAAATTTTAGTTGATGTGGAAGGGTAAATGAGCATCTAGGGTTGAAGAGTGAGGATTATCGTTAACAGTTTTTTTAATTTTTATTTTATTTAAATATTAAATATTTAATAGTTACTTAATTTAAATACAATTAATTTTTAGCCCACGGACCGACCCAAGCCCAGTCCCAATCAAGCCTTAAGAGCAAGCAGGCTGACTTGTGCCAGGCTTATAAGCTTCAATTTAAATAGGGTCAGAAAATCTTAGCCCAACCCTACACAAATAGCGGGTTGAGTTAAGCTGGTATCACGGGCCAACCCTACTGAGCAAGGCAACGATATAGAAGAGTAAAGTCAACAGGAAGTATCAACACAAACAAATATGTACACGGCATCAACATTCGTGCTTTACTCTCATCCTTACAAAAACAAGTACACGACATCACCTTTCGTGCTTTTACTCTCGTCCTCACAATGCAATAAATAAATAAAAGGGCACGACATGTTCCTTCATGATTTTAAATGTAAAATCATGGCACGACATCACCCTTCGTGCTTTTACTCTCTTCCTCACAATGCAATGAATGAAATGAATACACGGCATCACCCTTCGTGCTTAACACTCTTCCTCACCCAAACAATAACAAAACAATAGCTTGAAAAGGAAATCAACAGCAGGAAACATGATTCATAATAACCCGACAAGGGAAACAACAATCGAAATACTACCGTCCCGGCAAGGGACTCAGCTATAACCAATCTCATCCAAGTATATAACTTAATGAAAAACAATCCTCATCTGGAAACAACTTGTTACATGTCCTCTATCAAGTATTTCTCAATAATTGAATAACTTCAAAAGGAAACCTACTTCATAACACAATAAATATCGAAGAGAAACACGTAATACAATGAAACCGAATCACGGGCATGCTTGACAAACAATATATAGGTACTCGTCACCTCACCTATACATTGAACATGATAAAAACAAGTAGCACATACGACTCAACACCTATTCCCTCAAGTTAAAGTTATGCCAAACACTTACCTCGACTCCAAGAATGCAAATCAAGCTTCTATCACCGCGTTGCCTCTCGAATCCGACTCCGAAACAACCGTATATAGACATAATTGACTCAATAACATCAATAATTACTCAACAATTCAATTTCAAAGCCTAATTATAGATTTTCCAACATTCTTCCAAAAATTCCAAAATTCGACCCCGGGCCTGCTTGGTCCAAACACGAGGTTGGACCAAAACCCGATCACCCATTCCTCCACGAGCCCGAATATATAATTTTTTTTGAAATACGACCCCAAAACGAGGTCAAATTCCCAAAAATTCAAAAAGCCCTAACTCTACCCAAAACCCCAATTTCTACCCTTTAATTCCATGATTTTAGGCTTAGAATCTAATAATTGATGATGAAAATGAAAGAAAATGAAGTTAAGAGAACTTACCTATGAAGCTATGGTGAAAAAGTCTCCCAAAAATCGCCCAAGAAGAGTGGAGAAGAAGAAGTTTGAGAAAAATGGGTTTAATCCCATATTGAATCTGTTTTTAGGCTTTTAAAATAATTGGGTAAATTAACTCTCCAAGTTCGCGGCCCCAGTCCGCGTTCGTGGAGGTTTAAATGTTCAGGCCTGTGCGTTCGTGGTTGAGGGGACGCGTTCGCATAGGGTAATTTCCCTCAGCCTTCCCCAGGTCCCCCTACCCCTGTGCGTTCGCACCCCAGCCCCTGCGTTCGCACAGTAGGTCCTACCTAGCCCTCCGCGTTCGCATCCGTTTGGGTGTGTTCGCACTGAAAATATTGACCCAGACCCCCAGACCCCACTTTACCCTGTGCATTCTCACTCCCTTCAGTGCGTTCGCATAGGGTAAATCCCTGGAAATCCCTCGGGGATCAAAAACGAATATACACACAACCTCAAAAATATCCTACGGACTTATTCGAATAATCAAAACACCAAAATAACATCATAAACATCACATTACATCTCAAAATCTATGGAAATTCTCAAAACTTCGTTAACTTCGAATTTTCCATTTTTAGTCCGAATCACCTCAAATTGAGTCCGTTTCTTACCAAAATTCACAGATAACTCATATAACACATATTGAACCTGTTCCGGGCTCCGAAATCATAATACGGGCCCGATAACACAGGTTTCACATAAATTCACATTTTCAAAAACCTTTATATTAAATCGACTCACGTTCATGCTTGACAAACAATATATAGGTACTCGTCACCTCATCTATACATTGAACATGATAAAAACAAGTAGCACATACGACTCAACACCTATTCCCTCAAGCTAAAGTTAGGCCAAACACTTACCTCGACTCCAAGAATGCAAATCAAGCCTCTATCATCGCGTTTCCTCTCGAATCCGATTCCGAAACAACTGTATCTAGACATAATTGACTCGATAACATCAATAATTACACAACAATTCAATTTCAAAGCCTAATTATAGATTTCCCAACATTCTTCCAAAAATTTCAAAATTCGACTCCGGGCCCGCTTGGTCCAAACACGAGGTTCGGACCAAAACCCGATCACTCATTCCCCCACGAGCCCGAATATACAATTTGTTTTGAAATCTGACCCCAAAACGAGGTCAAATTCCCAAAAATTCAAAAAGCCTTAACTCTACCCAAAACCCCAATTTCTACCCTTTAATTCCATGATTTTAGGCCTAGAATCTAATAATTGATGATGAAAATAGAAGAAAATGAAGTTAGGGCCCCAGGCCGCGTTCGCGGTTGAGGGCCCGCGTTCGCACAGGGTAATTTCCCTCAGCCTTCCCCAGGTCCCCCTACCCTTGTGCGTTCGCACCCCAGCCCTTGCGTTCGTACAGTAAGTCTTACCTAGCCCTCCGCGTTCGCATCCTTTTGGGTGCGTCAGCACTGAAAAAATTGACCCAGACCCCCAGACCCCACTTTACCCTGTGCGTTCGCACTCCCTTGAGTGCGTTCGCATAGGGTAAATCCCTGGAGATCAGATGACAACACTTACACCAGATTTTTTAAGGCTTTTTGCACCCCGACACCTACCTGAAACTCACCCGAGCCCTCGGGGCTCAAAACCGAATATACACACAACCTCAAAAATATCCTATGGACTTATTCGAGTAATCAAAACACCAAAATAACATCTTAAACATCGCATTAAACCTCAAAATCTATGGAAATTCTCAAAACTTCATTAACTTCGAATTTTCCATTTTTAGTCCGAAGCACCTCAAATTGAGTCCGTTTCTTACCAAATTTCACAGATAACTCATATAACACATATTGAACCTGTTCCAGGCTCCAGAACTATAATACGGGCCCGATAACACAGGTTTCACATAAATTCTCATTTTCAAAAACCTTTCTATTTTTTAGAAAACAATTTTCTTTAAAAATTCATTTCTCGGACTTGGGACCTCAGAATTTGATTCCGGGAATGCGCCCAAGTCCCATATTTTTCTACGGACCCTCCGGGACCGTCAAATCACGGGTCCGGGTCCGTTTACCAATAATGTTGACCAAAGTCAACTTTATTCAAATAATTATTATAAATTCACCATTTTATCAATTTTTCACATAAAGGCTTCCCGGCTACGCGCCCGGCCTGCGCATGCACATCGAGGTGAGATTAAAGGAGGCTTTCAGGGCCTCGGAACACAGTTTCAATTAAAATTACACGGGATGACCTTTTGGGTCATCACAATCTCCACCTCTAAAATAAACGTTCGTCCTCGAACGGACATAGAAAGGCACCTGAATCGGGGAAAAGGTGGGGATATCGTCTTCGCATATCGGACTCGGACTCCCAGGTAGATGCCTCAACAGGCTGACCTCTCCACTAAACACGAACCGAAGGATAACTCTTCGTTCTCAACTGACAAACCTGCCGAGCTAATATGGCTATCGGCTCCTCCTCATAAGTCAAATCCTTGTCCAACTGGACACCACTGAAGTCAAGTACATGAGATGGATCCGCAATATACCTCCGAAGCATAGATACGTGAAACACCGGGTGCACGGCTTATAAACTCGGTGGCAAAGCAAGTTTGTAGGCCACCCCTCCTACCTTATCCAGAATCTCAAATGGACCAATGTACCTAGGGCTCAACTTGCCCTTCTTCCCGAACCTCACCACGCCCTTCATGGGCGGCACTCGAAGAAATACCCAGTCTCCTATCATAAATGCCAAAGAACTCTGTGATCCGCATAACTCTTCTGCCTGGACTGAGCTGTACGAAGTCTATCCTGAATGACCCTCACCTTGTCCAAGGCATCCTGGACTAACTCAAACCCCAACAATCTAGCCTCTCCCGGTTCAAACCATCCGACTGGCGACCGACACCGCCTACCATACAACGCCTCATACAGAGCCATCTGAATGCTCGACTGATAACTGTTGTTGTAGGCAAACTCAGCTAAGGGAAAGAACTGATCCCATGATCCTCCAAAGTCAATGACACATGCCTGCAACATATCCTCCAAAATCTGAATGGTGCGCTCGGACTGTCCGTGCGTCTAAGGATGAAACGCTGTGCTCAAATCAACCCGTGTGCCCAACTCACGCTGAAATACTCTCCAAAAATGGGAGGTAAACTGAGTACCTCGGTCAGATATAATGGACACGGGCACACCATGCAATTGAACAATCTCCCTCATATAGATCTTTGCCAACTTCTCTGAAGAATATGAAACCGATACAGGAATGAAGTGTACTGACTTGGTCAGCCTATCCACAATGACCCACACCGCATCAAAAATCCTCTGAGTCCGTGGGAGTCCAACTACGAAATTCATGGTGATACGCTCCCACTTCTACTCAGGAAGCTCAATCTGCTGCATCAAACCACCGGGTCTCTGGTGCTCGTACTTAACCTGCTGACAGTTCAAGCCCCGAGCTACATATGCTACGATATCCTTCTTCATCCTCCGCCACCAATAATGCTGCCGCAAGTACTGATACATCTTTGCGGCGCCCGGATGAATGGAATACCGGGAACTATGGGCCTCCTGCAATATCAACTCACGAATACCATCAACATCAGGCACACAAATACGACCCTGCATTCTCAATACTCCCTCATCATCAATTGTGACCTGCTTGGCACCTTCGTGCTGGACCGTGTCTCTAAGAACACATAAATGACGATCATCATACTGCCTGGCTCGAACACGATCATATAATGAAGAACGGTCCATAGTGTGGGCCAAAACACTGCCAGTCTCAGAAACCACCAATATCATAAATCGGTTGGCCAAAGCCTGAACATCCAAGGCAAGCGGTCTCTCTCCGACTGATAAATAAGCAAGACTACCCATACTGGCTGACTTTCATCTCAAAGCATCGGCCACCACATTGGCCTTCCCCGGATGATATAAGATGGTAATGTCATAATCCTTCAACAGCTCTATCCATCTCCTCTGCCTCATATTGAACTCTTTCTGCTTGAACAGATATTGCAAACTCTTATGATCCGTGAACACCTCACTTGGCACCCCATACAAATAATGCCTCCAAATCTTCAACGCATGAACAATAGTTGCTAACTCCAAACCATGGACTGGATAGTTCTTCTCATGAACCTTCAATTGACGTGAAGCATAATCTATAACCTTGCCATACTGCATCAACACTGCACCAAGTCCAACTCGTGAAGCATCACAATACACGATATAAGGCCCTGAACTTGTGGGCAAAACTAACACCGGTGTCGTGGTCAAGGCCGTCTTGAGCTTCTGGAAGCTCGCCTCACACTCATCTGACCACCTGAACTGGGCATCCTTCTGAGTCAACCTAGTCATCGGGGTTGCGATGGATGAAAAGCCCTCCACAAAGCGGCGATAATAACCTGCTAAGCCTAAGAAACTTCGAATCTCTATAGCTGAAGTGGGTCTAGGCCAATCTCTGACTGCTGAAATCTTCTTGGGATCCACTTGAATACCCTCTGATGATACCACATGGCCTAGAAATGCAACTGAACTCAACCAAGACTCACACTTAGAAAATTTGGCATACAATTGACTATCCCTCAGAGTCTGGAGGATGATTCGAAGGTGCTGCTCGTGCTCCTCTCGGATGCGAGAGTATATCAAAATATCATCAATGAAAACTATAACAAACGAGTCCAAATAGGGCCTGAACACTCGGTTCATCAACTCCATAAAAGCAGCGGGGGCATTAGTCAACCCAAATGACATCACCAAGAACTCATAATGCCCATACCGAGTACGAAAGGTTGTCTTAGGGACATCAGACTCCCTAATCCTCAGCTGATGGTAACCAGATCTCAAGTCTATCTTGGAGAACACTGTAGCACCCTGAAGCTGGTCAAATAGATCATCAGTCCTCGGTAAGGGATACTTATTCTTAATAGTAACCTTATTCAACTGTCGGTAGTCAATACACATCCTCATTGAGCCATATTTCTTCTTAACGAACAACACTGGGGCACCCCAAGGAGAAACACTAGGCTTAATGAAGCCTTTATCCAACAAATCCTGCAACTGATCCTTCAACTCCTTCAACTCCGACGGGGCCATACGATACGGCGGAGTAGAAATGGGCTGAGTGCCCGGAGCCAACTCAATGCAAAATTCAATATCCCTGTCGGGTGGCATACCCGGAAGGTCAGTAGGGAATAACTATGGAAACTCACGAACCACGGACACAAACTCCATAGAAGGAACCTCAGCACTAGAATCACGAACATAGGCCAAATAGGCCAAACAACTCTTCTCGACCATGCGCTGAGCCTTCATATATGAAATAACTCTACCGGAAGAATGACTAGGAGTCCCTCTCCACTCCAAACGAGGTACTCCTGGCAGGGCCAAGGTCACTGTCTTGGCATGACAGTCCAGAATAGCATGATAGGGAGATAGCCAATCCATCCCCAAAATAACATCAAAGTCAACCATATCAAGGAGCAAAAGATCTACCTGAGTCTCCAAACCACCAATAACCACTAAGCATGAATGGTAGAATCGATCTACCACAATAGAATCACCCACCGGTGTAGACACATATACATAAGTACTCAGGAAATCACGGGGCATACTCAGATAAGGGGAAAAATATGAAGACACATAGGAGAATGTAGAACCCGGATCGAATAAAACTGAAGCATCTCTGCTGCAAACTGAAACCATACCTGTAATAACTGCATCGGAGGCCTCAGCCTCAGGCCTGGCCAGAATAGCATAGCATCGGGGTGGAGCCCCTCCAACCTGAACATCTCTGGGTCGACCTACTGCGAGCTGACCTCTTCCTCTCGTGGCCTGTCCTCCACCTCTATGAGTCTGACCTCCACCTTTGGAACCTCGCCCTCCACCCCTAGCTAGCTGAGGGGGTGGGGGTACACCTTGTGTGGGAATCATTGCACGGGAACCCTAATACTGAGAACTACCAGAAGCTCGGGGGAAATACCTGGTGATGTGCCCTGAAACACCACAAGAATAACAAGACCCTTGTTGCTGAGGCTTCTGACTCTGGGACTGAACCTGTCGACCCGAATAACCACTCTGGAAGCTATGAAGCGGCGGTGTACTGATAGGAGCTGGTGGTGCACTAATAGGAGCTGGCGGTACACTGCGGGATACCTGAAGTGCTGACTGGTATGGTCTAGGAGGATGACCTCTGCCAAAAGAATCTCTGCCTCCAGATGAGGCGCCACTGAATCGACCGAAATGACGAGGTCTCGTGTCATCCCCCTGACCACTGCCCTGTGACAAAACCATCTCAATCCTCCTAGCCAAATTGGCCGCATCCTAAAATGAAATATCAGTACCTGACTCTCTGGCCATCTGAAGTCTAACGGGCTTAGCCAAACCCTCAATAAACCTCCTCACTCTCTATCGATCCATGGGGAGTATCATGATAGCATGTCGGTCCAGAGTAATGAACCTAGTCTCGTACTGAGTAACAATCATAGATCCCTGCTGGAGGCACTCAAACTGCCTCCGATAGTCCTTTCTCTAAGTAACGGGCAAAAACTTCCCCAAGAACAACTCGGAGAACTGAGCCCAAGTCAAAGGTGCAGACCCAGCTGGCCTGGTCAAGCAATAGTCCCTCCACCAAGTCTTGGCGGTACCAGAAAGACGAAATGTGGCAAAATCAACTCCATTAGACTCTACGATGCCCATGTTCCGAAGAACCTCATAAAAATTGTCCAAGTAATCCTGGGGATCCTCTGATGGTGCACCAGTAAAAGTAGTAGGAATAACTTGGTGAAACGATCCAATCTCCATAGGGCATCAGCAGAGATGGCTTCTCCCTCAACTTCCGGTGCTACAGTACCCTACTGAGCTGCTCTAGATGTCTGAGGTGCTGGAGTCTGGAACTGAGTGGCTAATTGCTCTAGTGTGCGGGTAGTAGGAGTCTGGGTCCCTCTCCCAGCCTGAGAGACGACTGGTGTTGTAGGAAGAAAACTGGCTTGAGCCACACTCTCCATAAGTCCCACTAAGCGGACAAGATCGTCCTGAAGAACCGGGGTGGCAATGAACCCCTCTGGGACCTGAGCTGGTCCAACTAGAACCGTCTGAGCAGGATCCTCACCGAAAAAGTCAACATGTGGGTTCTCTACTGGGGCTGCTGCTCTGGGCTGAGCCCTGCCCCTGCCTCGACCTCTAGCACGGCCTCGGCCTCATCCTCGGCCCCTCGTAGGAGCTGCAACAGTAGGATCGGGCTACTGATAGGTAGATGAGGAAGCACGCGTTCTTGCCATCTGCGAGAGAATAGAATAGAAACTCATTTAGCATTTAGAATTCAAATCGCACGATAGAGGAGACGAAAAAATGAAGTTATTCCTAACTTTGCAGCCTCTGGGGGATAAGTACAAATGTCTCCGTACCGATCCCTCGGACTCTACCAAGTTTGTTCGTGAATTATAAGACCTAAGCAACCTAGTGCTCTGATACCAACTTGTAACGACCCGAAATCCCACCTTCAGGCCGTGATGGCGTCTAACGTTGTACTCGCTAGACAAGCCAACGTTTTGGGTTAAATTTACTATTTGCTTTATTTATGACATCTAGAAGGAAAACAATAAGCATGAACAATTAAATAAGAGTGTGGAAGCTACGAGTTTATCAACTTAATGTAATAAATATTACGAGATTTCCGTACATAAATTCCCAGAACTGGTGTCACAAATCTCACGGACAGTCTAAGATTTCTACAACAAGAGCCTGAAATAAACAACTACAACTGTCTGGAAATACAAATAAGACAGAAACGAAAAGATAGGTGGTGATGCCAAGGCCCACAAACGTCTGCGAGACTACCTCAGTGCCGCCTGTGTGGACTGAAGGATACTCCCTCTATCAGTGTCCACTGGGTCCGACTTCGTAATCTGCACAACATAAAGAAGTGCAGGTGTAGCATTAGTACAACCGACCCCATATACTGAGTAAGTGTTGAGCCTAACCTCGGCGAAGTAGTGACGAGGCTAGACATGACAACAACAAATTACCTGTATAGTTCTACAATATATAACAGGGAAATAACAGGAAATACGCAATTACGTACGGCAAGACAAGGGAAAAATAATGGGGAAAACAAGAGAGAACAGTAATGAATCACTTAGCAAGGCAACGATATAGAAGAGTAAAGTCAACAGGAAG
>ML241576.1:108796-127801 GCA_005239495.1 Nicotiana undulata | reverse complement strand
CCCTGCCTCGACCTCTAGCACGGCCTCGGCCTCATCCTCGGCCCCTCGTAGGAGCTGCAACAGTAGGATCGGGCTACTGATAGGTAGATGAGGAAGCACGCGTTCTTGCCATCTGCGAGAGAATAGAATAGAAACTCATTTAGCATTTAGAATTCAAATCGCACGATAGAGGAGACGAAAAAATGAAGTTATTCCTAACTTTGCAGCCTCTGGGGGATAAGTACAAATGTCTCCGTACCGATCCCTCGGACTCTACCAAGTTTGTTCGTGAATTATAAGACCTAAGCAACCTAGTGCTCTGATACCAACTTGTAACGACCCGAAATCCCACCTTCAGGCCGTGATGGCGTCTAACGTTGTACTCGCTAGACAAGCCAACGTTTTGGGTTAAATTTACTATTTGCTTTATTTATGACATCTAGAAGGAAAACAATAAGCATGAACAATTAAATAAGAGTGTGGAAGCTACGAGTTTATCAACTTAATGTAATAAATATTACGAGATTTCCGTACATAAATTCCCAGAACTGGTGTCACAAATCTCACGGACAGTCTAAGATTTCTACAACAAGAGCCTGAAATAAACAACTACAACTGTCTGGAAATACAAATAAGACAGAAACGAAAAGATAGGTGGTGATGCCAAGGCCCACAAACGTCTGCGAGACTACCTCAGTGCCGCCTGTGTGGACTGAAGGATACTCCCTCTATCAGTGTCCACTGGGTCCGACTTCGTANTCCCCAGGTCCCCCTACCCCTGTGCGTTCGCACCCCAGCCCCTGCGTTCGCACAGTAGGTCCTATATAGCCCTCCGCGTTCGCATCCGTTTGGGTGTGTTCGCACTGAAAATATTGACCCAGACCCCCAGACCCCACTTTACCCTGTGCGTTCTCACTCCCTTCAGTGCGTTCGCATAGGGTAAATCCCTGGAAATCATATGACAACACTTACACTAGATTTTCTAAGGCTTTTTGCACCCCGATACCTACCCGAAACTCACTCGAGCCCTCGGGGATCAAAACNCTGCACAACATAAAGAAGTGCAGGTGTAGCATTAGTACAACCGACCCCATATACTGAGTAAGTGTTGAGCCTAACCTCGGCGAAGTAGTGACGAGGCTAGACATGACAACAACAAATTACCTGTATAGTTCTACAATATATAACAGGGAAATAACAGGAAATACGCAATTACGTACGGCAAGACAAGGGAAAAATAATGGGGAAAACAAGAGAGAACAGTAATGAATCACTTAGCAAGGCAACGATATAGAAGAGTAAAGTCAACAGGAAGTAACAACACAAACAAATATGTACACGGTATCACCCTTCGTGCGTTACTCTCATCCTTACCAAAAAAAGTACACGGCATCACCCTTCGTGCTTTTACTCTCGTCCTCACAATGCAATACATAAATAAAAGGGCACGACATGTTCCTTCATGCTTTTAAATATAAAATCATGGCACGGNATTGGGTAAATTAACTCTCCAAGTTCGCGGCCCCAGTCCGCGTTCGTGGAGGTTTAAATGTTCAGGCCTGTGCGTTCGTGGTTGAGGGGACGCGTTCGCATAGGGTAATTTCCCTCAGCCTTCCCCAGGTCCCCCTACCCCTGTGCGTTCGCACCCCAGCCCCTGCGTTCGCACAGTAGGTCCTATATAGCCCTCCGCGTTCGCATCCGTTTGGGTGTGTTCGCACTGAAAATATTGACCCAGACCCCCAGACCCCACTTTACCCTGTGCGTTCTCACTCCCTTCAGTGCGTTCGCATAGGGTAAATCCCTGGAAATCATATGACAACACTTACACTAGATTTTCTAAGGCTTTTTGCACCCCGATACCTACCCGAAACTCACTCGAGCCCTCGGGGATCAAAACCGAATATACACACAACCTCAAAAATATCCTACGGACTTATTCGAATAATCAAAACACCAAAATAACATCATAAACATCACATTACATCTCAAAATCTATGGAAATTCTCAAAACTTCGTTAACTTCGAATTTTCCATTTTTAGTCCGAATCACCTCAAATTGAGTCCGTTTCTTACCAAATTTCACAGATAACTCATATAACACATATTGAACCTGTTCCGGGCTCCAAAACCATAATACGGTCCCGATAACACAGGTTTCACATAAATTCACATTTTCAAAAACCTTTATATTTTTCAGAAAATAATTTTCTGTAAAAATTTATTTCTTGGACTTGGGACCTCAGAATTTGGTTCCAGGCATGCGCCCAAGTCCCATATTTTCCTACGGACCCTCCGGGACCGTCAAATCATGGATCCGANTCTTCCTCACAATGCAATGAATGAAATGAATACACGGCATCACCCTTCGTGCTTTACACTCTTCCTCACCCAAACAATAACAAAATAACAGCTTGGAAAGGAAATCAACAGCAGGAAACATGATTCATAATAACCCGACAAGGGAAACAACAACCGAAATACTATCGTCCCGACAAGGGACTCAGCTATAACCAATCTCATCCAAGTATATAACTTAATGAAAAACAATCCTCAACTGGAAACAACTTGTTATATGTCCTCTATCAAGTATTTCTCAACAATTGAATAACTTCAAAAGGAAATCTACTTCATAACACAATGAATATCGAAGAGAAACACGAAATACAATGAAACCGAATCACGGGCATGCTTGACAAATNATAAATTCACATTTTCAAAAACCTTTATATTTTTCAGAAAATAATTTTCTGTAAAAATTTATTTCTTGGACTTGGGACCTCAGAATTTGGTTCCAGGCATGCGCCCAAGTCCCATATTTTCCTACGGACCCTCCGGGACCGTCAAATCATGGATCCGAGTCCGTTTACCAAAAATGTTGACCAAAGTCAACTTTATTCAAATAATTATTATAAATTCACCATTTTATCAATTTTCCACATAAAGGCTTCCTGGCTACGCGCCCGACCTGCGCACGCACATCGAGGTGAGATTAAAAGAGACTTTCAGGGCCTCAAAATACAATTTCAATTAAAATTACACGGGATGACCTTTTGGGTCATCACAGCATCGTAGGTGGAGGTATGATAGAAATCATCCAAATCGTACGAGGTTGCGGGATGAACTTATAGAAGGGGTTGCTAGCTTTATTGCTAAGGCAAAGACACTTTATGATTTCCTTATCGAAGGGATGATTAGATGCCCTTGTGTGAAATGCAAGTGTCTTAAGTTATTGGGTCCCGACATTGTTACCGTTCATTTGTATAAGAAGGAGTTAATGGAAAATTATTACGCGTGGACTGTTTATAGGGAGAGTCATGCTAGTGTAGATGATGTTCGTTTTTAGAATTCTTTTGGTGGTGAAGAACAAGTCCCATAGCGGAGAACAATGTTTAAAATTTACGATTTAATGAAATGATGAGGGATGCTTTTGAGATGTTCCCAGGAGCTCAATCAAACTAAATGGTGAGGCTAAAAACTTCTTCAATTAGTTAGAAGAAGCTCGTTGTCCGCCTTATGAAGGCTCAGCGCATTCCAAGTTGTCTATTGCAGTTAGATTACTAAGTATTAAATCGGATAATTTTATTTCCCAAGCCGACATGAATTTTATTATTGGCTTTATGAATGAACTTAATTCGATAAAGATTTCCCTACCCAAAGATTTTTACGCGGAAAAGAAATTGATTTCCAAGTTTGGTCTTTCATCGGAGAGGATTGATTGTTGTGAAAAAGGTTCCATGTTATTCTATAAGGATAATGCACGACTAGGAGGGCCACTTTAATGCAGATGGATGTATCCATTCGAGAGGTAATTATCTTTAATCAATTATCCTTACATGTTTTAGTTATAACATTATTTCATCTTAAAATCGTGCTATGCAGGATAATTGGCAAATGTAAGCGGACCGTGAAAAATAGATCAAGGATTGAGTGATCGAATGTGAGGCATATCTGGATAGAGAAACTTCTTATTTCTTTTCATATTATTTTGAACATGATGTGCCATGTATAAGAAATAGACTCGATCGGCATGATGTTGGTGGCAATACCTGTCACGACCCAAATTTCCCTCCGTTGGGTATCGTGATGGCGCCTAGTCTTAGGGACTAGGTAAGCCTAACATTTAGAACAATAACAATAATAAAAGAACTTTAACAATCTCGATAAAGAGATCTTGACAGAATTTACAAAGTTACCCAAAACCGGTAATACAAGTCATAAGCTCTACGAATATTCTACAACTTCTAAATACAACTGTTCGGAAATAAATACAACAGTGTATGGATACTACTTATAAGAAGGTGACTCTGAAGCCTGCGAACCAAGCAGCAGGTTACCTTGAGTCTCCCTGTCAATGGTCCATGCGGCTACTAACAATTGATGCCTGGATTTGTGCAACAAAAATGCACAGAAGAGTAGTATGAGCACACCACAGCGGTGCCCAGTAAGTATCAAGACTAACCTCGGTGGATTAGTGACAAGGACTAGTCAAGACACCACTGGTCTACAAAAATAACTGACATGAATATAGAAGTAACCGAACACTACATCTATGTAAGAATTCACGGGATAATTTACAACAATGACAATATAATGCGGAAGGAACTTACAGAAAAATAACCACGAAGCATCACAAAATACACAGAAAGATGGACAGCAAAACAAGCCAAACCAGAAGAAAACACAATGCACTAGAGAACCCCCCAACTCAACTCTACGTTTATTTAATCACATCGAGCCTTAGCCATTAAATTCCATAAACTGGTGGAAACCCTTAAACAACAGATCATATGAAAAGCTTTGCAAGAAAAATCATTTTAATATAGAAAGATTTCCTTTGAAAACATACTTTCTCCAAAATATATATAAGTATATGTACTAGAGAGAATTACGTAAAACATAGTTTTCTTTCAAAATACGAAGTTTCCAAAGATGCTTTCCTAATTAAAGACTTCCAAGTATCATTTTATGCAAGACTAGTGCTTTTCAAATATACCTTCCATGTAAAGCCTTCAGATATAATCATTACTTTTCAATAATACTTTTTAGTATAATCTCGTAATCATAATCTCCTCAAGGTAAATCTATTGGAACGGAATCGGTAGTCAATCCTATTTCCGATAGGGGCAGTTGACAATTGAATCCGATTTTGACCATTATTTTCATATCCGTAATAGTGCGAAAAGAAGGCCCGGCTCCAAGTTGTTCAAGAATAGTGGCGTTGAGTTTCTCGACCCTTTGACTTAGGATTAGTTAGTTCTATTTCTCGATGGGGCGGGGAAGGACTCAGTCCGCACTCAAAACTTGTCTTGTTAATAAATGTAATAAGAGATCAGTAAGAATATCCGGATTAAAACAACGGAATATTAACTCTTAAACAAATGCAGTAAATATCAAACAAGGACACGGAAAAATATAATGCAAAGAAAAGTGCATGGCATCACCCTTCGTTCTTTTACTCTCATCCTCACAATAAATAAATAGAAACGTCATGGCATGTCCCCTCGTGCTAAAATAAATAATCACTCGGTACGGAATGTCCCTTCGTGCATAAATAAATAATCACTCGGCACGGAATGTCCCCTCGTGCATAACCTCACAATCACTCGGCACAGAATGTCCCCTCGTGCATAACCTCACAATCACTCGGCACGGAATGTTCCCTCGTGCATAACCTCACAATCGCTCGGCACAGAATGTCCCCTCGTGCATAAATAAATAAATAAACAACAAATTGACGAAACAAATCAACAATAGGAACCATAAATCACAACGTCCCAGCAAGGGAATCAACAATGCCAACAATATCATAACAGCACAAACAATAACAGAAAATACACCATCCCGGCAAGGGAGTCAACAATGAAAACAACACCATCCCGGCAAGGTAAAACAACTATAACCAATCTCACTTAAGCAATTTAACTTTACGAAATAAACTCAACTTAAACGAAGGTCCAGAAATAGGCAACATCAAGAAAACACCCACAACATAAATGTTTATCAACTGACCCAAGTAGCACATAAAGGAGGAATCATAGGAATTACAATGTAAGACTCACGAGCATGCTTGATACCAACGAACGGATGTTCTAACTACGGCTAAGCAACTATAAAACTAGATAACACTAATATTGTCCATTTGACAGTTTTAGGAAGCAAATATAGCATAAAGATAAGAGCGGTAAAATATCCAGTTAAGTCAATTAGGATCAAATAATCAACGAAGGAATCCAAAAGTAAGTAATCCTAACTTAAGCAGGAAATAATGGAATTAACAACCAAGTATGCAAATGTAACAATTACAACTCACAGGTAACATAAGAACCTACGAATCCTAAAAGGCCAATCTATTAGCAAATAAGTCAGAGTACGCACTCGTCACCTCGTATACACGGACTACAATCAATAAGGAAGACTCAATCCTAAGGGGTAGTTCCCCCACACAAGGTTAGGCAAGATACTTACCTCAAAGACGACCAACCGGTACTCAAAAATGAACTTCCCGGGCGAAAAGACCTCCGAACGGCTCAAAATAAACTAAAACAACTTCAAAATACACATAACACGTATAAGGAATGATTTTGAATAATAAAGTTTCAATCTTTACTAATTTATAAAAATCGACCCAAAAGTCAACCCCCGGGCCCGCACCTCGGAACCCGACAGATTATTTATAAATTCTGATTACCCATTCCGATACGAGTTCACCCATACTAAATTTATCAAATTCTGATGTCAAGTCTTTCAAATCATGAAATTTACTCTTAGAAGTTTTATTTCAAAACCCACAATTCCTCAACCCAAAACACAAATTAAATGATAAAAACAAGAACTAATTCATGAAATATAGTTAATTATAGTGGAATAACACTTACCCATTCGATTTGTGTGAAAATCCCTCGAAGAATCTCCCAAAACTGAGTTCTAGAAGTCAAAATATGTCAAAAATGGTGAAACCCTGATTTTTGGTCACTTATATTCTACCCAGGCGTGTAATGAATCGCGATCACGGAACAGCTATTGCGATCGCGAAGAAGAAAAGTTGTTGCTAGCAAAAGATACTATGCGATCGCGAATGAGTTGATGTGATCGCATAGAAGAGGTCTATGGTCACTGCCCAGGTGCACCGCGAACGCGACAAGGGGTATGTGAATGCGGAGAAGGAAGGAAAGGACACATTGCGAACGTAGGGCTACTATGCGATCGCGAAGAAGAAACAATGTCTATTGCCCAACCCTATATTATAATGTGCGAACACGAAGGGAAAGAAGCGATCGCGGAGTGTATGGTTTATGAAGGTATGCGATCGCGGACGTGCATTTGTGATCGCGGACGTGCATTTGCGATCGCACTAAAGGAAAATTTGGGCTGCTCAAAGAGACTCTATGCGATCGCGGCTACTCATATGCGATCGCATAGAAGGAAACCAGAAGGCAATTTTAATTATTCAAAAATAAGGAAAATGAACTCGACATCCATCTGAAACACGCCCGAGGCCCCCGGGACCCCGTCCAACCACACAAACAAGTCACATAACCTAACACAGACTCGCTCAAGGTTTCAAAACACATAAAATAACATTAAAACGACGGATCAAACCAAAATCCAAACTTATGAATTTTCAAAACTTCTAATATCAAGACTCGCGTCGAAACCTATCAATTCAACCCGGAATGACGTGAAATTTTGCATAAAAGTCACAAATGACACAACGGACCTACATCCACTCTCGGAATTCCATTCTGAGCTCGATATCAAAATTTCACCTATCGGCCGAAATCACCGAAATTCTAACTTTAGCTAAATTACCTCAAATCACTCTACGGACCTCCAAATCCAATTCCGGACACGCACCTAAGTCCAAAATCATCATACGAAGCTGTTGACATTAACCAAAACTCATTCCAAGGCCGTTTACACAAAAGTCAAACCTCCGGTCAACTTTCATCACTTAAGCTTCCAAAACTGGAATCTTTTCTTCCAATTCGACTCTAAATTACCCGGTAATTGAATCTAACCATGCACGTAGGTCGATATACACAACGTGAATCTATTTATGACTTTACACCACCGAACTGAGCTTAAATTCCCGAAACGACCGGTCAGGTCGTCACAATATCGTTCCAATTGTAACGACTCGACCAGTCATTTTGAGCTCTAGCGTGTCGTTCGGAGATTTGAGGACATGAGCAGCTTCACTTCAGGTATTATGATTTTTACGCATGGTCGGAATTGAATTCGCGAAGTTCGGAGTGGATTTGAAAAAAGAATTCTCATTGCGGAAGCTTTAAGTTGGAAGAATTTGACCAAGGGTTGATTTTGAGTAAAAAGCCTCGCAATCAGAAATTGAAGGTTCCAACAGGCTTGTATGATGATTATGGACTTGGGTGTATGTCTGGATCTGGTTTTGGATGGCCCAGGAGCGTTTCGGTGCCTATTGTGGAGGTTGGCATTTTGAAAGAATTTTATGAATTTGGGTTGAAGTGTATTTCAATGTTATTAATGTCTGTTTGAGATTTTGAGTTTGGGAATAGCTCCGTATGGTGATTCTGGTATTGGGAGAGCGTCCAGAAGTGAAGTTAGAGGTATGTAGGTCATTTTGGAGTCATTTGACGGAAGTTAGAAATTTGAAAGGTTTGAGAAGTTTGACCGGAAGAGGACTTTTTGATATCGGGGTTGGATTCCGATTTCGGAAGTTGAAGTAGATCCATAATGTCAATTGTGACTTGTGTGAAAAATTTGAGGTCAATCAGACGTGATTTGATGGATTTCGGAATCGAACGTAGAAGTTGGAAGTTCAAAAGATTATTAAGCTTGAATTGGGGTATGGTTCGTGATTTCGGCGTTGTATGATGTGATTTAAGGCCTCGATCAGGCACGCATTATGTTTTGGAACTGGTTAGAATAATAGGACGGGGTTTTGGGGTCCTCGGGTGGATTCCGTGTGGTTAGCGGATCGAATTTGGATTTTAAAGAATAATTGAGGCAGCTGATATCTGGTGTAAACGCACCTGCAAGGTTTTGGCCGCAGGTGCGGAGCCGCAGAAGTGGCCTAGGAGTCGCAGAAACGGAGCTGGGTAGTCAGGGGAAGGACCGCAGGTGCGGCATGTTAGCCGTATCTGTGCAAGCGCAGAAGCGAAGAAGTAGAGAGCTGAAGCGGAAGAAGGTGCATAAGCGGAAGGGGTCTCGCACCTGCGAAGTCGCAGGTGCGGCTTCTGTTCCGCATGTGCTGAAATGGCGTTGGGCAGTGAGGTTTCTTTTAAAACGTGGATTTGGCCTATTTTTCTCCCATTTTCATTTGGTTTGGGAGATTTTGGAGAGCTTCAAGGGGATATTTTCCTCAAGAAACTCAAGGTAAGTGATCCCCACTTATTATAAGTTAAATACATGGTTTGTATAAGGATTTAAACATGGAAATTAGTAGAAATTGTGGAGTTTTGGTAGAAAACCTAGAATTTGGTATTTTAGAATTTGACCACAAATTTGGACATGGAATTGGGAATAAATTATATATTTGAGTTCGTGAGGTTATGGGTAAAGTTTATCTTTGAAAATTTTGCAATCCGGGCACGTGGGCCTGAGGGTGATTTTTATCGGCCATTCGAACGGAGTTGGAAATTGTTGTAAATTGAATTGTTATGAATATTACAGTATATTTTCATTGGTTTGCACATTCATTGACTAGTTTCAGAGCGTTGGGCATCGGTTCGAGTTGTTGGAAGAGCTCGGGAGTCGGTTATGGAATTTCCGAGCGAGGTAAGTCTCTTTTCTAACCTTGTAAGAGGGAATTAACCCCATAGGTGAACTAAATTATTATGTGCTTCTATTTGTGGGGGATACGTATGCACGAAGTGTCGAGAGTCCGTACGTAGCTACTAGTTATGCCTATGTCCAGGTAGCTTTAGGCTTACATCATGCCTTGTTGATATCGTTATTGATTTATGTTTATTGTTTGCCTTGAGAAGGAGCGCGATTGAGTTTGCTTATTAAATGTTTTGAAAGGAGTTGAAATTTAGGAAAAAATTGGGATCTTAAAAGTTTTCATTTAAATTTCGTATTTGAAAAGAATGGAAGAAACTATAATAACTTAAGAAATTTATGTGTAACCGCGTCGCAAGTATGATCCGCGAGCGGGGTAATTCCTTAAATTTATATTTGACTGTGTCGCATGAATGATTCACGAGCGGGGTAATAGATGCATCTATGGTTCGCGTCGTTCGACCATCGGCAGTGCACAATTTACATTTATGTTGGATCAGGCCAAATGTCCTTGGTGGTATTTGTGTGTGATAACAGTACTGGAAATCCCTTTTATAATTGGTATAAATTCATTGTTTGCATGATTATATGTTTTAAAAGAAGGAAATAATTTAGTCTCTTAAATACTGTGAAGGCTTGTTCAATTATTTCTTGTTCTGAGTCTTATTGTTGTATATCATGCTTAATTAGAATTTCATATTATCATATTGTTGGCCCTTATTAAGTGTCGAAGTCGACCCCTCGTCACTACTTTTTCGAGGTTAGGTGTGATACTTACTGGATACGCGTTGATTTACGTACTCATACTACACTTCCTGCACATTTTATGCAGGTGCATTTATGATTAGCAGCCTTATAAGAGCAGATGTGTCTACGCATGCAGAGACTTAGGTGAGCTGTATCTTATGAGACGATCCGCAACCAGCAGAGTCTCCTTCAGAGTTCTTGTATTTTTCTTTTCTGCCCAAATTTTGTAATCCGAACAGTTATTATATTTTATTTTACTTCCTAATAAATGCTCATGTACTTGTGACACCGGGTTCTGGGATGATTAGAGGATATTCGGTATTGAAATTGGAGAACATCGTTATCTTTTTATAAAGTTCATCTTTTCTAGTTAAATTGAAGGAAATTCATGATTTCAGAAATATTAAAATGAGAATTTAATTAACCGTTTAGTGTTGGCTTGTGTGACAGTGGTGTCCGGCCCCATCACGACCTTTAACGGATTTTGGATCGTGACACCATTGGCACCACCTTTTTTCATATTCAATCAACCTGGAAAAGGCAGTCCAAAACATAGTCCAACACGATTTTTGACTAAGATGGAGCTAAAGTCAGATACAACACATGTTATAATAAATTGTCCCAAGATCCAACCTTATTATACGTAATTGTACATTTATATTGCCGACTTACATTCAAGATCAATTATCAATCATTTTAACTAAAGAAAATTTTAAATATGTCGGACAGTTGGTTTGTGGGTACTTATGGGCATGAAATTGTTTATCCTAGGTTTGCAAAATGGTTTAACACTTTGTAAGTATTAGCAAAGTTTCTTTCAATGCAAATTATTATCAGTTGTACATACTTTTAAAATTCTAATTAACTGTTATATATTGGGTTCGCTCTAGGTTCGTAATCCATATAATGGCGTAAATTATCTATTTGCGTGACATTTCTTGGGGACCTAGCCCTAAGGTCAGATTGATGTCTAAGTACCGTCAATGGGTACAAGTTTCATATAGAAGAATGGTCTAATGGCAAAAAAATCAATAATGGTGGTGTATGTGTAAAAGCTGATGGTGACATTGATTATTATGGTGTGCTTCAATAGATATTAGAACTCGAGTATAGTGTTGGTTGGGAGAAGAAAAAGTTGGTGCTCTTTTCAGTGTAAATGGTATGATCCAACACCTACTAGAGATACAAATATGCATTCTCTATATAAAATTGTTGATATAAAGCACACATGGAGGTATAGACTCTATGACCCATTTATCATAGCACAAAATGTGAAACACTTATATTACGCATCTTATTCTTTGTGCAAGAAGAACGATGCATGGGCGGTAGTGATAAAAACAAAGTCTGTGGGTAGAGTATAGGTCGAGGATGCATTAGATATAGTGTACCAGAATGACATTTCAAGTGTTGAAGCAATGGTAGATGATGAACTAGGAGTTGAATTGCTGGTTAATGAAGGCCTTTATGAAGAATTCGAGCTTTCAGTCCTTAGATAAAATCAAAGTGAGTACGAGGAAGGAACATCCATGACAAACGAGCATGGAGATTAAAGTGATGAATATGAAGCAAGCGAGGATGAAAAATTATATGATGAAAATAAAAAATGCGATGATGAAAATGAATATGATCAATATGAAGAAAGTGGTGAGGATTGAGTTGTTATAATATTTAAAAGAATTGCTTTATATTATTACATGTTGATTTTCTTATTATTATATTTGTTTTACTTAAATTGCACAGATGTTTTCTAAGGGTAAAAAATTGAATTAATCTAAGAAGAAAAAAATTATTTGCCTTCTACGAGCGATCACATTCCTTCACATACGCCTAGTATGAATCCTCCTCCTAATTTTCCTCGTCCTTCTTAGTCGACGACTTCATTACCACCTGATTTTCCAGAGTGTCTCCCACCCCGACTAGCAGAATACAACATTATTCCATGCCGACCCAGGGTGGTTCAGCCTCCACTGCTATTAATTTTATACTCACGCCTACTTTTCCACCTTTGATTCATCGTGTCCCTGGTGGTCATCATGATGGCTCACTATTGATTCCATCCAAGGACGGGCATTACAATCAGCATAATGGTTCGTCTTTTGTGACTCCATTATCATCTTCATCATCATCTACTCGTAGTATTTCTAAACTGGCTATTGGAGGATCTCAGGCGGTTGCATCCCCATCTACTAGTACTGCTTCAGTTGCTTCTTCATGAAGACGGTATGCTGGTGGGACTATAGAGTATGATTATTTGCATCAATTGATTATTGTACCCACATGGGACGGGTAAGTAATTCTTTAATTTTTAATTATTAGAATTAAGATCTACATATGTTTAATGAATATTTATTTTACATATAATGCTAATTTTTGCCATCCTTTTAAGCCACACATATGGTTGTGGAATATATGAAGCCATTTTTTCATGAGGCATGGAATTCTTGGAGAGATATATCATACCAAATCAAAGTGAAAATGTGGCTTCAATTTAAGGTATGAATATATATATATATATATATATATATATATATATATTATGTTCGTCTAACTTTTATTTTAATCGCAGACTAAGTGTATATGCCAGCCTCATCATAAAATTCAGGTGAATGCTAATTTCGAGAAGAGAGCTCAAAAAAGGATTAAAGATACTCATTTTGTTGCTCGGAGAGGTGAGACCAAGCTAGAATGGTTGCGTGAAGATGTCTGGCTTCAACTATTGGAGAAGTGGAATACCAATGAATAAAAGCACAAGAGTAAAAAAGCGAAGGCAAACAGAGCCTCCAGTAAGGGTGGCTCGTTGCACACCGGAGGTTCAATCAGTTTTGTGGCCCATCGATTGATATTGGTAATTTATTTATAAAAGTTTACTTAGCTTTACTTATATTAGATTCAAGTAATAAATTAATATTTTTGATTTTAAAAGGAAAAGGCACATGGGGGAAATGTGTCACATGCTACTGTCTTTGAGAAGAAGAAGAAGAAGAAGAAGAAGAAGAAGAAGAAGAAGAAGAAGAAGAAGAAAGAGGAGGAGGATGGTACAAGAGAAGGAAGGGTCAAACCGCGTGCATCAGAGATGTATGTAAGATTCTAAATTCAATACTATCTTTATTCTTGGTTAAGGTTACTTCGTTTATATAATACTTATCATCTACATTTCAGAAAGCGTATCAAAGAAGAATGGAGGAGTGGCAACAAACTCAGCCCGATTCTCAACCTACGCCTGAAGATATGACTTCAATATGAACACATGCAGCCAATGAAGTAAATAAAGGTAGAAAATATTTTAGTAATATTCATTTTAATATTATTTTGCACAAGTTTTATATTTCTTCTCTTTCTCATTTAAATATTTTTTTTATTTCTCATGAAAATAAATAAAGGTAGAGTCTATGGACTTGGAGTGCAGGTCTAGTCGTCCAACAATATTATTTAGTGGTGCTTTTTCTTCTCCCGAAGAAATTGATACCATGCGGACGCAAATCAATGAATTGCCTCAACAGTGGAACATTGCTCAAGAAACAATTATGATACAGACGTTCATAGAAAAACAAGGAACACAACGTACAATGGAAGAATCTAACAATGAGGAGACTAAAAGCGATGAGGATATATAGTAATTTGGAAGGTGTAGAAGGATATTTTGACTTGATTGGTTGTTGCAAAACTTTGTTCATTTAAGACTTGGTTGCACGTCATTTTGGTTGAAAGCTTCAGACTTTGATGTGGTTTAATAGAATATACACTTGTTAAATGGTTTTGTTATATTTAAACAAGTTTGATACTTGTTGTTTTTGGTTAGATTGATAGAGAATTTGTTATATTGGTTGTTGTATATTGATTGTTTGATTTGGAAGGGGGACATGACTTAAAATACAACAAAATTTTGATGTATTTTACCAAATTTTGCGACTGATTTTCAACCAAACCGGTCGGAAAATGGACCTGGAAATTCCAAGTTTTGAGACTGAAGTGGTCAGATTATTTAATTAATTATTTTCTTAATTTATTAATATTCCACTGATTCGGTTGGAACATTTACACAAAATAATAAATAATAATTTAAGTTACCAACGAAATCGTTACTCAACATAGGTTCTTGGTGATGGACGTCGGCATCATGATAAAGAGGAAGAAGAAGGTGGTTCGGGGACGTCCGAGGATTAGGTGGGGTGCCTTGACAAAGGATAAAGCTCAGGAGTTGGATGGAGGTTGTTGGCGGTCCTAGATGAGTAGAGGGGATGCAAGTGATGTGTGGATGATGACGACAAACTATATAAGGGAGGCGGCAAAAGTGGTGTTTGGGGTCTCGAAGAATTACTCGGGCAGTCACAGGGCGACTGGTGGTGGAATGTCGAGGTCTAGAGAAAGGTGGAAGAAAAGAAAGCAGTGTACTGGAGGTTAGTGGAGAGTATAAATGAGGAGGAGAGGCGAGGAACAAAGATAGATATAAGGAAGCTATGAAGGTGGCGAAGTTAGCGGTCACAGAAGCTAAGAATGCAGTGTTTGGTCGCATGTACGAAGAACTCGGACACAAAGGCGGGGACAAGAAGCTCTTCCATCTAGCTAAGGCGAGATAGAGGACGGCTCGTGATTAGAACAAGTGAGGTGAATCAAAGACGAGGAAGGCATATTGTTGCTAGAAGATGCTCAGATTAAGCGGAAATGACAGACATACTTTCATAAGGTGCTGAATGAAGAAGGGGGCAGAGACATTGTACTAGGTGAATGGGAACACTCCAAGAGTCATTGAGAGTTTAGCTACTGTAGGCGCATAAAGGTCGAGGAGGTCGTGGGGCTATGCGTAAGATGAGCCGGGCCGGACAAAATTCTGGTAGAATCTTAGAGGTATATGGGTAGAGCAGGATTGAAGTGGTTAATTGGGTTGTTTAATGTTATTTCAGGATAAAGAAGACGTAAAAGGAATGGAGGTGGAGTACGATGATTCCTCTATACAAGAACAAAGGCGATATCCAAAATTGTAACAACTATAGGGCATCAAGTTACTAAGTCATACTATGAAAGTGTGGAAGAGGGTAGTGGAAATAAGGGTGAGGAGGTTGGTGTCGATATCCGAGAACCAGTTTGGGTTCATGCATGGTCATTCTACCATGGAAGCTATCCATTTTATTCGACGGTTGGTTGAACTTTACAAGGATAAGATGAAGGATTTGCATATGGTATTTATTGGCCTGGAAAAAGCATATGACAAGGTCCCTAAGGAAGTTCTTTAGAGATGCCTGGAGGTGAAAGGTGTTCTGGTGACTTATATTAGGGTGATTAAGAATATGTATGATGGAGCTAAGAATCGGGTTAGGACATTGGGAGCGACTCGGAGCATTTTCCGGTTATTATGGGATTACACCAAGGATCTGCGCTCAGCCCGTTCTTATTTGTTCTGGCGATGGATGCACTGGCATGCCATATTCAAGGGAGGTGCCATGGTGTATGTTATTAGCTTATGATATAGTTCTGATTGATGATACACGAGGCGGTGTTAACGAGAGGTTTGAGGTTTGGAGACGGACCCTTGAGTCTAAAGGTTTCAAGTTGGGCAGGACTAAGGCAAAATACGTGGAGTGCAAGTTCAGCAACATGGGGGGAGAAGCGGACATGGAAGTTAGGCTTGCCTCTCAAGTCATCCCCAAGAAAGGGAGCTTCAAGTACCTGGGGTTGGTTATCCAGGGGGGTGGGGAGATTCACAAGGATGTCACGCACCGTATGGGGGTGGGTTGGATGAAATGGAGGATATCGTTTGACATCTTGTGTGACAGAAATGTGCCTCCAGAACTTAAAGGTAAGTTCTATAGAGCGGCGGTTAGGCCGACCATGTTGTATGGCTCAGAGTGTTTGCCAGTTAAGCATTCCCATATCCAGAAGATGAAAAATACAGACATGAGGATGTTGAGATGGATGTGCGGGAACACTCGGCTGGATAAGATTAGGAATGAAGATATTCGGGTGAAGGTGGGTGTAGCTCCCATGGAAGACAAGATGCAGGAAGCTAGGCTTAGATGGTTTGGGCATGTGCAGAGGAGAAACCTTGATGCCCCGATTAAGAGTTGTGAACGGCTGGCCTTGACAGGTATGAGGAGAGGTAGAGGACGACCAAAGAAATATTGGGGAGAGGTGATCATGCAGTACATGGTGCGGATGCAGATTTATCAGGGATCATGACCCTTGACAGAAAATTGTGGAGGCCGAGCATTAGGGTTGTATGTTAGGATATAGGAGGCTAATCTGATAGTGTTTTGTTTTAGGCTGCTAGTAGCTCCAGTTGTGTCCTTAGTACTTCATTAGGGTTGTAGGTTAGGTTGTAGGAAATTAGTCTAGAAGTGTTTTGTCTTAGAATGTTAGTGGCTTTTGTTGTGTCCATATTATTCCATCGCGTCTGTAGTACTGTGTCATTGTTACTGCTTAGCGTTATTACTTTTCTCTCTATTTTCTGGTTATTACATTGTTGGTGTTATCTTTCTAGATTCCTTTGTTGTTACTGCTACACTATCTCATTTTCATCCTAATGTGCCGAGGGTCTATCGAAAACAGTCTCTACTCCTCCAGAGTAGGGGTAAGGTCTGCGTACGTACTACCCTCCTGACCCCACTTGTGGGATTTTACTGGGTTGTTGTTGTTGTTGTTGTTGTTGTTGTTGTTATTAACTGTACAACAGATTCGGTCGCAAAATTACCGACCTAAGTGGTCGCAAATCTTCATTTTATCTGGTCAACTGCACATTCCCTATTGCGACCAAAATAGTTGGAATTGTGCGGCTGATTCCGTCACAAATCTCGTGCGAGTATCATTTTTCCGACCACTTGAATTCCATCGAAAATCCGTCAAAAATAAGAGATTTCCAACTTATTTCCGGCGGATTTGGTGGTCGGAAATTTGACATTTTCTAGTAGTGTTAATAAAAAATTACTTTACGTTAATCAAGCACAGTTATTTTTGTAATAAAAAGATCACTTAAGTTTGTGTTTAAAGGGAATGCTAATGTTTTCATAACATGTACTAATGAGAAATTGAGTGACTTTTGACTGAAAGATTATATAAAGGATAATATATTGATAACTTTAATGTAATAAAGTAAAAATTAAGTGATCTGCGATGGAGTTTGTGTTGGAACAATTTTTCATTATTTGTGGAGACTCTTGAGTTTTTCTTTTCTGTTTTTAGTTTGTGTTTTTTTGTGGGCTAGTCCTTAATGTTAATAATGTAGTGTTTTTTGCTTTATTTTTGATGACTTTATGTTTACGACCCCTAATTTGATCCGTTCATTAATTCCAAGTTGTAGTTGTTTCATAGTTGGAAAGTAGGCTTAGAAATTGTCCAACACCTATCAACAAGGCCATTTTATATACACCGATAGTGGGGTTGAGAGCTAGCTCAATTGGTGAGCTTCATGTCTTTCAAATTGAGGTGGAAAGTTCAAACTTATCAGTAGCGTATCCCTTTCCTCTCTCCCCAATTCTCTTCCCCCGGATAAAAATTATTTAAAAAGAAAAGAAAATCAGTAGTGATACTGCATTTTTATCATACTTTGTAATATTAAAAGTGGAAAAACAAACGCAAATCCTAGAACAATGTGAATTAATTTGGGGGCCATTCCCTAAAGGAAAGCGACTAAATAGACTATATATTCAGTGAGAGACTTCTGACGATTTCCTTCATTTATTTCATGGGATTTTTTCAAAGTCAACTTGAAGATAAACAGATAGCTATCACAGACTTGGGACTACACATGCAAGTGTGAAATTAATTTTAATGTTTCATTTACGTTTGATGAGAGGAAAAAAATAGCAATTGCCCTAGATGGTGTGAAAAAATAGTTTTCTTAAGAGAATATCTTGGCCTTGTGAAAGGCAGGGCATCACATTTCATACTGCTAACTGTTTACCTCAAAATACGAGTAACAATTAAACTTGTAATGTGGTTATAAGGATATGCGATCTAATTCAATGTTAATTGGTAAATAACTAAGTAAATAAATGAATTAAATGATTTATATGGATCAAACCCATGTAATTACGAGTTATCGACCTCGATCTGGATTAGACTCGAGAACGAATGCCAAGAACAGCAACAGTTATATGAACAATATGAATGTAAAGAGATTAAAGCGAACAGAAGAGTGTTTGTATTCAGCTGCGTAAGTAAGAACTTGTATACGATGGTAATTGTGATAATGATGCCCCTACAAATGAATAGGGTTCCTCTTTATATAGCAGAGGAATCCTAAATAAGGAATGATTCTAATTGCGGAAGTAAAATACATGATTGGCATTATTAACCGCTAATAGCTCTACTAGCTCCGAGATTTCGTCGGGATTGATGACCGACTGCGGATATCTCGTGATTCCGTTACTGTGATGTCGATCTATCCTGGTCTCGACACCTCAACCTCCATACTCTCTGAGCCCGAACTTACTTCGATCCCAGTTTACAATCGAGACATACCATTCGAACCCACAGACTCGGATATCTTCAATATTTACCGTACATAGATACCCCCCCCCCCCC
>ML241576.1:0-108682 GCA_005239495.1 Nicotiana undulata | reverse complement strand
CAATTAAAAACACGAACTACCCCTTCAAACCCCACACCTCCGTATCTTTTAAATTTTACCCGAAAAAAGGCCCCCCCCCCCCCCTCCCCGTTTCTTAGAATGAAAAGATAAGAAATGATTTGAGCACCGATTTTCTCTATACCCTCGACCATGACGTTAGCGACGAATGTGACTGAAACGTCCTGTCGGTTCAGTCCCCAAGAACCATAAATGCGAGTCAGCCGTTGGTCGGCCACTAGTGGCACCGAACCGTCGTTTCAAACCTATAAATACCAACTCCTTAATAGATTCAAAATTTTAATTTGCTTTGATAAAAAACTTTTGAGCTCACAAACCCTTTTGTTTCCTTCTCACCGGCGCTTATTAAACGATCGTTGCAAACTGCCATCCCTATATCCTCTCTTTTGCTCTCAACTCGTATACAAATGGCAAAGACCTCCAAAACAGTACCGCAAAAGAAGAAAGTTCCATCTTCTTCTTCCCGGCTGGCCGGTGATAAAACGCCGGTAGAACAGGCCGTACACGAATATGTACCCGGCTCCTGCATCCTCAGAACCGGTTTTAAGATTGATAACCCCTCATCGGTTCCGGGCCGATGTGAGAACATGCCGATGTATATGTGTTCAATTACCAAGGGCCATCTCGAGGCCATGAGAGTAAACTGCAGATGGGTCCCGGAGGTGGTGGTGAAAATTCCTTCGCTTGAAGAGAGTGTCACTACTCATGTTAAGGGGTTCTTGAGTGTGTACACTTATCCCTTCACACTGGGTCCCGTCGACCCCGTGATCTTCAACATCTATAAGAGGTACAAGATTACGCTCGGTCAACTTCACCCCTCGCTTTGGCGCGTAGTTATCATGATGCGCTTATAATCCAACGAGGCCGGGGGATTGGAGTTCACATTGGACCATCTCATGCAGTTATACATACCTCGACTCTATCGAGGGTTGATCAGACTTAACTGTCGAGCAAACAAAGCTCTATTCTTGAATATCGAAAAAGAAAAAGATCGGGGTTGGATGAGCTGATTCATACGGGTGAGGACCTGTGACATAATACCAGAAGAAAAGATGTCGTTCCCCGAGGAGGGGAGAGCCAAACGTGAGTATCCTTTGTTCATTTGGTTCGGTGTCCCGGTAGATTTTGCCTAACATTTTTCTTTGACTATGCAGCCGACCCTTGGATGCCCGAGGCGGTGCCTGACTTTGAAGACTGGATCCATAGGCTTGCCTCCACCTCAACCCGAGTTGAACAAGTGTGTAGGTATTTGGCTAAAGGCAAGTGGGAAGCAAAAAACCACAGTAAGGTCCATTCTCATGTATTCTGAAGTAATTATCCCCTTTTCTCCATTATTAATCTCCAGTTTATGTAGGTTTGACCAAAGATACCATATGAGGCCCTCGAGCAAAGGTGGCGAAGTCGAGTACCTGGCTTCAGGGCAAGAAAAGGAAAGACACCTCTCAATCTGAGGTCTCTATGCCTAAGCCTCGGAGGGTGAGGAGAAGAGCAGTCGGTCTCACGGTGGATACAGTCCAAAAGTTGAGGGACCGGGATGAGGAAGAGGAGGAAAAAGTCTCCTCGGCGTTGCTATCTCGTCCACAAAAGGCTATTGAGATTGCTATGCATCCCGAACTGCAGCCCGCTGCAACCGAACCTTACGAAGAGGAGACTTTGAAAATAAAATCGGGGGTGAACCCCAAATATCCTGAGGTCGAGACGGTGTCTCGATCATCAACTTCTACACTGGGAAGGTACGGTTCCGAGACCAGGAAGGTAGGACAGAGCGCTCCAAGCGATTCGCTCGGGACCATGACAACAAGTCAAATGTCTTCTATGCCGGTCTTTTCCGAAGGGGCAATAAAGGAGCCCACAGGTTGAAGACTCCCTAGATCGGTGGAGGCTCCAGCGTTGGTGATCCTTTTCAGGATTGCTTCATGGGGGTCGATAATGCCTCTAACATCACTGATGCTTTGATCCTCATGGCGGAAGCTTAGCGTCTTTTCTCTAATGTAAGTGTTTGTTGTTTCTTGGTCATTCCTATTTATATTTTATCCTTTCTAACTTGTGTTATTTTCCTCTGTATAGGATTCTGCCAAATTTTGCGTTGACCTCAGTCACTGTGAAGCCAAACTTCTGAGGGTCTCGGAAGAGAGGAACATTCTGAAGTGTCTTTGTGGCCGAAAGGACGAGGTTATAAAGGGCCTTCAAGTGGACCTAGCCAAGGCGCATGAGGAGAAGGCCAAGTTGGACAAGCAGGTAACTGCCTTGTTGATACAGGATGGAGTCGACCCGACTGTGGAAGTTAACTCTTCGAAATCTCAGCTGCAGCAGAAGGTGGAGAAGATCAGTCTTCTTCGGGTTGAGGTCGACCAGGTCAAGACCGATTGTGATCGGTGGAAAGCCAATACGGACCGCCTTGATGTTAAAAAAGAAGCAACTTTGGCCAAGTTATTTTCGGCGGAGGCCCAGCTCCTAGATCTCAAAGAAAGGGGCTCTGCTCGAAGACGGGCTTGGTGAAGCCAAGGCTGAAATTGAAAAGACCAAGGCCAGGGCAGACAAATCCATAACGCAATACCGGGCTAATGTTGTGGAAGTTCAAGCCCAGCTGAGGGAGGCTTCCAATCGGAAGCAATGGCGCAGTGAATTGGCTAAGTGCCGATCCCGGAGGGAAACCCTCGAGGAGATTCATGCTCAAGGTGTTGACCTTTCCGAAGAGATTGCTCGAGCCAAGAAGCTCGAGGCCGAGGCCAGGCAGCTCGTCTCTTCAGATGATGATGATGACGACGAATACGGGTCCGGTAGCGGAGAATATGGAGGCGAGATTGCCGAAGAAGATGCCTCTGAACAAGATTCTTGGGGGGAATCCAGTGTCGAGGGGGCTAGCCCCGATAATAACTAGGTTGTAACTTTTTTCTTCCTTTTCTTTTGTAAGGCCTTGGTTGGCCCCTCTGCACATATATTTTTGGTATAATGAAAAATATTCTTTTGATGTCTGCATGTCCTCGTATGTTTAATTGTCTCTGCTGGAAAGTTCTTTTTAGTTAAATTTGTGATCGAAATAAACCTTTAGGCTTTCTATTTTTTCGGGGGCAAGTCCCCGAGTTACTAAGGCAAGTCCCCGATTCTGAAGCTCATTTGAGAACTTGTCCCGGGGACGGCTTGTTCCGAACTGGCGGATGAGTTATCTCTAGTAGCCAAGCTCAAATAAGTTATAGGATAGGTTAGGCCCTTAGGTTTTTATTAACGATTGTTAAGCTTTCGAGCTCGCCGTTGTATCTTTAATTGTTTGTTTAAGCTTGTAATAACCAGACCCTTGGGTTTGAATTGAATGAGAGCGTGGTATCGATCTTTAATTGTATTGGCCTTTGTCTCATGAGATCGACCCTTGCGATTTTTTATATCGGACCTTAGGCTCTTTTAGGTTGGCCCTTAGGCTCTTTGGGCCGATTCGGCCTCTAAAAATGGCTATAAGTTTTCCCTCTTTTCGGCTAAAAGGCTTATTATGCCTTAGCATGTGTTTTTTTTGTACCCGTTGGGTTTTTCGAGGGTTCGACGATCGGAACCTAGATTTTTTTCTTAACCTGTTTGTGATGAGATGATTTAACATCTCGAAGGCTGATGTCATCAAAGCCTTCGAATTATTTTTGGGCGATTTTATCGAAGTTTCCTTTTTTATTTTCTTTGCCGAGGGTAGCCTTATTTAACCGACTTTTCAAAGTATTTGAAGGCCTTTAGTTTATGGCGGAAGTCGGACATCTTCAAGCCGTGTTATTTTAGCCATAGCCTTTTTATATGACTATAGTCTTTAATATTGCCGTACCCTTCGGGTATGTCTCTTGGACTTGTTTCCCGATAACATTTCAAACTTGTTCGAAATGTTAGTCCCCGAGTGTGATGGCCTTGAATTGTATATCGGGGAGGGGGGAGGGGTTGCCTCTTTGAGGTCTTATAACTTCAAACTTAGATAGCTCGAGTAAGTAGTTCCTGAGTGTTCGAGGTACGCCCTTGAGCCATGTTTTACAAGTGTTAGTTTTGCACAATGGATCACAAGTACATGACTCGTATAACATAAATACTACTTCAAACGTGAGATATTCGGGGAAAAAAGAGAGTGCTTCTTTGTATTATTCATACATGCGTACATGTTTTGTTGTCGGAACTCGGCTAATCTATATGGACATGGTTCATTCGACCGTTTGGCCCATTACAAAATTCTTCCTATCGAGACCCATTTACAAAACATCTGAGGGTGATACCCCCCAATATTCGTGGTTGATTGCAAAGAAGCCTTGGATACTGTTGAATTATCCCCAAGAGAACATAATTGTTGCCTCTTTAAAAACCTCGCCGGAAAAGCCCATTTGGGATAAAAATCGATCTAAGGGAAAAATAGTGCAATGCATACTTTAAAATATGAGGTCTCATTTTTTTGGATCGGGTACCTGAAATAAGTTAGTTTCTTATATTTAAGTAAAGGAAAAAGGACAGATCCATACCGTAGCAATAATATCGCTTGAGAAGGGATATGTTCCAAATTTGACAATGGCTCACCGTCCATCGTTCCAAGCTTGTATGACCCTTTTTCGACTATGTCGAGGATCTAATTAGGGTCCTTCACAGTTAGGACCGAGTATCCCTTCATTAGGGTCTCGAGTATTGATGGTGATTTTCCTTAAGACTAAGTCCCCGACTTTGAAGTGACGAAGATTGGTTCTTCTGTTGTAGTATCTCTCGATTCGTTGTTTTCTGGTGGCCATTCGAATGAGCGGCGCTTCTTGTCTTTCGCCAACAATTTGAGGCTGGTATTCATTGCATCGCGGTTTGATTCTTCCGTTGCATATCGAAACCTGGCGATGGGCTCTCCGACTTCGACATGTATTAAGGCTTCAGAGCCATAAACCAAAGAAAGCGGGGTTTCTTTGGTACTAGATTTCGATGTTGTTCGATATGCCCATAGAACCTCGGGAAACTTTTCTCTCCATTTCCCTTTGGCTTCGTTTAGCCTTTTCTTCAGGTTTTGGCTGATAGTTTTATTTGTTGATTCGACATGTCCGTTTCCACTAGGGTGATATGGCGTCGATAATATCCTCTTTATTTTGTGATATTCGAGGAATTTTGGTACCTTACTTCCGATGAATTCTTTACCATTATCACACACTATCTCTGCAGGTATCCCGAATCGACACGCAATGTGATCCCATATGAAGTCGATCACTTCTTTTTCCCTAACTTTTTAGAAGGCCTGCGCTTCAACCATTTAGAGAAATAGTTAGTCATAAATAATATGAATCTAGCTTTACCTGGGCTGATGGTAGAGGAACGATGATGTCCATTCCCCATTACATGAATGGCTACGGGGATAGGACCGAGTGAAGTTGTTCACCAATCATCGGTGCGAATCTTTGACATTTGTCGAATTTTTGAACGAACTCCTTAGTGTACTTCTCCATGCTATCCTAATAATATCCTGCTCTGATGACCTTTTGAACTAGTGACTCTGCGCCATAATAGTTTCCCACAAGTGCCTTCATGGATTTCTCATAAAACATAATCGGTATCTCCCGGCCCCAAGGATACGGCCAATGGACCATCAAACACCCTTCTGTATAATGTTCCATCCTCGTACAATGTGAACCGAGTTGCTTTAGTTCGTAAGGTCCTAGATTCCTTGTGATATGAGGGTAGCTTCCCGTTTTTCAAGTATTCGATATACTTGTTCCTCCAATCCCAGGTTAAGCTTGTACAATTTATTTCAGCGTGCCCTTCCTCGAATATGGACCTCGAGAGCTGGACGACAGTACCCGAGCTAATTTCATCTTCGTCGACCGACGATCCCAAATTGGCAAGTGCATCAGCCTCGGTATTCTGTTCCCGAGGTACGTGATGCAAAGTCCATTCTTTGAAACAGTGCAAAGTGACCTGCAACTTGTCTAAATACTTGCATCCTATCTTCTCGAATTTCGAAGGTGTCGTTTACCTGGTTAACTACAAGTACGGAGTCATATTAGTTTAACAACTTCCGCTCCCAAGTTCTTAGCTAGTTCAAGACCTGCAATCATAGCTTGATACTTGGCCTCGTTGTTAGTTTTAGTCGTTTTAATCGATTGTCTAATAACATTGCCCGTAGGAAGTTTTAAAACAATACCAAGTCCGGACCCTTTCATGTTCGAGGCTCCATCCTTGAAGAGGGTCCATACCCCCAGTGAGGTTCCAGATTTCAGAAGAAGTTCCTTTTTCACTTCGGGTATGAGGGTTGGTGAAAAGTCTGTCACGAAGTCTGCTAATATTTGAGACTTGATGGTCGTTCGGGGATGATACTCAATATCGTACCCACCAAGTTCGACGGCCCATTTGGCCAATTGGCCCGATAAATCGGGCTTATGTAATACATTTTGAAAGGGATATGTGGTAATGACACATATAAGATGAAATTGAAAATATGGCTTTAGTTTTCTAGATGCGCTTATTAGTGCAAGTGCTAATTTCTCTAGGTGCTTATATCTGGTTTCAGCATCTCCTAAAGTTCGACTTACGTAGTAAACTGAAAACTGCGTACCTTGTTCTTCTTGGACTAGCACTCCACTTACCGCTATTTCGGACACCACCAAATATAAGTATAGCTTCTCATCTACCTTTGGGGTGTGGAGCAAATGTGGGCTTGATAGGTACCGTTTCAACTCCTCCAATGCTTGCTGACATTCCGGAGTCCATGTAAAGTCGTTTTTCTTTTTAAGCAAGGAGAAAAACCTATGACTCTGATTCAATGACCTCGAAATGAACCGGCCCAGGGAAGCTATCCGTCCGGTTATCCTCTGAACGGATTTTACGTTGTCCACGACGGTGATGTCCTCGATGGCTTTGATTTTGTTGGGGTTAATCTCGATCCCCCAATTTGACACCATGAAGCCGAGTAATTTACCCGAGTCGACCCCAAAGGCACACTTTTCGGGGTTGAGCTTCATGTTGTACTTCCTCAAAATTTTGAAAGTCTCCTGCAAATTAGTCAAATGGTCCTCTGCGTGCAGGGACTTAACTAACATGTCGTCAATGTAAACCTCCATTGATTTCCTTATCTTTTATTCGAACATCTTGTTAGCCAGGCGTTGATATGTAGCTCCCGCATTTTTTATCCCAAAGGGCATTACATTGTAGCAGTAAGTTCCATACTTAGTGATAAAAGAAGTTTTTTCCTGGTCTTCTAGGTCCATCTGAATTTGGTTGTACCTTGAATAGGCGTTGAGAAAAGTAAGTATCTCGTGGTCGGCCGTGGCATCGATCAATCGATCGATTTTAGGCAAAGGGAAGGAGTCTTTTGGACATGCCGTATTAGGTCCTTATAACTACACACATTCTAAGCGTGTTCCCCTTTTTGGGGGCTACGACTACGTTGGCTAACCACTCGGGATATTTGACTTCCCGAATGGACCCTATTTTAAGGAGTTTAGTTACCTCTTCCTTTATGAAGTCGTGCTTCACCTTGGAATGAGGCCTTCTCTTTTTCTTTATCGGTATGAACTTGGGATCCAAGCTCAACCGATGAGTTGTAATCTCAGGCGGGATTCCTGTCATATCTAAATGGGACCACGCAAAGCAATCCATGTTATCAATAAGATTTTGAATGAATTTTTTCCTTAGTTCGGGGGTTAACCCCGTTCTCAAGTATACCTTTCGTTCGGGTAGATACTCGATGAGTATCACCTGTTCCAGCTCTTCGACCGTCGACTTAGTTGCATCCGATTCTTCGGGAACGACGAAGTTCGAGGAGTGAGAAAATCCTCTTCATCATCTTCGATTACCTGCTTATCCGCATCGGTCGAGGCTGGGGGCGGTGATTGCTATTTGGTTTCTTGTTTATCTTTGATGCTCGACTTTTCTGAGGTCGAGGATGCTGGTATCGGTGTTACCTCGTCGACTGTAAACATCTCCTTTGCAGGGTGTTGTTCCCTGCAAACTGTTTTCACCCCATCCAGTGTTGGGAACTTGATCATTTGGTGAATGGTCGATGGTACCGCCCTCATGTTATAGATCCATGGCCTTCCGAGCAGTGCGTTATACCTCATGTCACCTTCGATGACGTGAAATTTTGTGTCTGTGATGGTCCCGGCTATGTTTACTGGTAAAATTATTTCTCCCTTTGTTGTTTCGCTAGCCATGTTGAAGCCGTTTAGGACTCGAGATGCGGGTACAATTTGATCAAGTAGGCCGAGCTGTTCTACGACCCTCGACCTGATTATGTTTGTCGAGCTACCTGGATCCACAAGAACACGTTTAACTTGAATTTTATTTAGAAAGATATAAATTACCAGGGCAACGTTGTGTGGCTGGGAGAGGCCTTCTATCTCCTCGTCGTTGAATGTAAGGGTGTCTTCGAGCATGTAATCTTGGGTCCGTTTTTCCCTCGTAATCGATACTTTAGTGCGTTTGAAGACAGGTCCTTGCGGTACATCAACTCCACCGACGATCATGTGGATAACATGCTGAGGTTTTTCTTCCTCATTCTTTTTGTCGGCGTATCTCTCCCTGAAGTGATTTTTGGCTCTTTCAGTGAGGAACTCTGTAAGATCATCCTCGTTGAATAATCGAGCTACTTCCTCTCTCAACTGTCTGTAGTCTTCGGTCATGTGGCCATGTGTGACATGGTATTTGCACATCAAGTTAGGATTTCTCTTAGAAGGATCGATTTGTATTGGTCTGGGCCACCTAGTGTCTTTAGTCCTTCCAATGGGCGATACGATACCCGAGTCATCGACGCTGAAATTGTATTCCGATAATGAGGGTGCTTCTGTGAGATCCGCGTACTTGTCGAATCCAGTCTTTCTCATTAGTCCCCGATAATTATGTCCTCGTTCACTCCTTTGATCGTTGCAGGTGGAATTACGTCTCATGTGACTGTTTCCTCTATCTACGACATACAGCTGATATCGATCTTTGGTTGGTATCGATTCTCTGTCAAAATTCTTTTAGTTCTTACCTGTCGACCGGGAGGGGGGGTGGGTTCCCAGTTGGTCATCCTCAACTCTAGTATTTGACTGATACTAGTTGTGAACATCTGCCCAAGTCATAGCCGGTTATTCTATCAAATTTTGTTTCAATTGACGTGATACGATCAAACTCCACTCGTTTAGTCCCTGGGTTATAGCCTGAACAGGCCAGTTGTCGGTAACCGGTGGCAAATCCACACGTTACATTTGGAATCGAGATACAAACTCTCGTAGCATATCGTTTTCCCTATGCTTCACCTTGAAAAGGGTATGATTTTCTCGTTGCAACCTTTATAGCTCCAGCGTGCGCCTTTACAAATGAGTCTGCCAACATGGCGAACGAATCGATAGAATTCAGAGGCAAGTTGGGATACCAAATCATAGTTTAGACAGGGTCTCACTGAATTTCTTCGGCAATACTGACTCGATTTCATCATCATTCCTTTAATAACACACGTATAAGAGGTAACGTGCTCATTAGGGTCCGAGGTCCCGTCATATTTTGGTATATCGGGCATCCTGAATTTCTTCGGTATGGGCTTCAGAGCCGCACTTGGAGGAAATGGTCTATGTACAAATTTTTTGGAGTCCATTCTCTTTAAAATCGGTGGTGCCCCTGGAATCTGATCAACTCGAGAGTTATAGGTTTCCACCTTCTTATCGTTGGCCTCAATATTCTTTTCCCTCGACTCTATCCTCTTAGTAAGATCCTCGAGCATTCTTATTATAGCAGGGTCAGTCGTCGAAGTCTTGTCACCTGATCTTTCAGGCACTGGCTCGGTACGGCGAGTAGCCTCTTGCTCGACCCTATTCGGAACCTCGTGCTGATTCTGCAACTAGGCAATAGCGTTCTGTTGGGCTTGCAGCATTTCAAATATGACTTGGAGACTAACACCTTCGTCTCCTCTGCCCTGGGTACCTAGACCGTCGGTCCGACCCTCTCTGTGTACGCTTCCATCGGGGTCTCCGTCTAAATTTGCACTCAAAGCAATGAGTGAACCAACGTCGATCGGGTTAGCGGGTGGTGCTCCTCCGAGACCAGTTTGTAGAACCTCGGCCTCTGGAGCGACAACATTCTCGTTCTCCCCATGGAGTCCCAGGCCGTTGTCACCATGTGTAGCTGTGTTTTGTGAGTTTGACATGACTTATCCTGAAAATAAAATTCTTGACAAGAAACAAGCGTAAAATAGTGTGTTATACAAGAATTAACACTGAAAAATCACTATTATTATTAGCCCTACGGTGGACGCCAAACTATTTACCTCAAAATACGAGTATCAATTAAACTTGTAATGTTCAAACTCGTGTAATTGTGAGTTATCGACCTTGATCTAGATTACACTCGAGGACGAATGCCAAGAACAACAACAATTATATGAACAATATGAATGTAAAGAGATTAAAGCGAACAGAAGAGTGTTTGTATTCGGCTGCGTAAGTAAGAACTTGTATATGATGGTAATTGTGATAATGATGCTCCTACAAATGAATAGAAATCCTCTTTATATAGTAGAGGAATCCTAAATAAGGAATGATTCTAATTGCAGAAGTAAAATACACGATTGGCATTATTAACCGCTAATAGCTCTACTAGCTCCGAGATTCTCGCGGGGATTGATGATCGACTGCGGATATCTCGTGATTCCGTTACTGTGATGTCGATCTATCCTGATCTCGATACCTTAGCCTCCATACTCTCTGAGCCCGAACTCACTTCGATCCCAGTTTACAATCGAGACATACCCTTCGAACCCACAGACTGGGATATCTTTGATTTTTACCGTACACACTAATAACAACCAGTGTTTTAAAAGGGGTTTTCGGGGCGAGCCCTGGGCGTGGCACACCAAAAATGCCCCGGGGGGATGGTGTGGGGCGATTTGGGGCGTATTCTTTTAGTGAGGCATAAGCCCCATAGATTTTTTCAAATTAAAATAAATTTTGTTGAATAAGTCCTTCATATATACCCAAATTCTAATAATTCAACTTGGAAATTACTCAAAAGTTTTAAAAAGGAACTGAAATGTATTAAATTTAAAAATCAACACATTTTTTATTGATCGAAGCCCCAATTCATGGTCTTTCCCAGTTCTTTATATTGTCCGCTAGTATACTAATATCTCCCAAAAGCAACGAATATTCAATTTTTTTTTTTATAAATGCAAAGAGAACTCCATTCTCTTTCATAGCAGCAAGCTCAGGGTTCAAATTGCAAGTTAGTCATCATTTTGTTCCTTCATGTAGAAAACTTTATTCTTTTCGACTCAAGTTACCGGAGCTTCTAAGTAGCTTATAATAGATTATTTTGACTAGTTTTTTGTGGAGATGAAGCGCGCACGCGCGCACAAACACATATTTATAGTTTTTTATATATGCAATTTTACTTGTTTATAAAAATTTATTGTAATTATATTATTTTATAAAATATTAAAAATTAAATATTTATGGGACTTACGCCATGTGCCTCGGGGCTTACGCCTCGCTGAGACATATATAAAACGCCTCGCCTTATGCCCTCGCCTTTTAAAACACTGATAACAGCTAATAAACACACATATGGTAAGTTTAATGTAATAAGTTAGTATTTCGATATCCAAGTTAATCTTTTGTGTCAATATACTACCTACCTTAGTTCTTGTTATCAAAAGTTTTATTGACGAAAATTTAAGTAGTTTAATTCAAAAAAAATTAATATTTTAGACAATCGAAGTTGAAAACTTGAATTTTTTCTAAAAAATAACTTTAAAACTTTTAAAGGAAATTACATTCCTAATGTCATGATTATATAAGAAAATAATGAAGTTTTCTTTTAATTAATTGAAAGGTTCAAATAATGAAGACAGGGGAAATTATGAAGATTTAAAAAAAAATTAATTGTAACTTTTAACAAAGCGTAATTTTAATTTCTGTGGCTAATAATGTTTGTATTAAATAGAAAGCCAAATATTACAAATACAAGAAAATAATAAAGTTTTTAAACATGTGCATACTTATGAAGAATAGAAATTACGATCAATATTTTGTATTTGAATTTTGTGCTTTATATAATAATATAGACAATATAATTTTTTTACAATTAACATAAATAAAAGACGTATCAGAAACAACCTTTCTATCTCGCCAATTAGGGGTAAGGTTTGCGTACACTATATCCTCCTCGGACCTCACTGATGATATTATACTGGGTATATTATTGTTGTTATAACATAAATAAAAGGCTATAATACATAAATAGGCCCTCAACCTTGGACTCAGCTGGCAAGTATACCCTCCAACTTTGGGCGTGCACAAGTAAACACCTTAACTTGTCTCCACTTTACCGGTTGAAGGCTCTAACTTACAAAATAATCATCTAGACACTTCTAAAATGTATGTGCCGCGTCAGTGCCATGTCAGCATTTATGTTTTACGAGTTTAACTTTATAAATATTAAAGTGCCTAGCCACTTGTGCACACCTAAAGTTAGAGGGCATATTTGCTGACCGGGGCCAAGTTTGAGGGCTCATTGAAAGATATACTTGAAGGAGTTAATTCTTAAATCGATTAACTTTTAACTTTGCCTACCAAAGAGTTAACTTTAAATAATAAAAGATATACATGAATTTTAGTAAAAAGTTTATGTTACCATCAACTTAAATTTATTGAGCCGTGGATTTCGACTTTTGCCTAGGTAATACCACAAGTGGTAACGTGAATCTGAGTAATCTGTTCTTAATTCAATATTAATTTTGTACAGCTTCTTTTATGCTGAATTATATTATTAAATATCAATTCATTGACACATTTCGATTCAACACGCTTACGAATTTATAAGCAAATTGATTTATCAATATAAAATACCGAAATAGATATTTCAATCCAATTGTGATCAATGATCATCTCGATTGGAGGTCATTAGACCCCTGTTCATAAAATAATTAATAAATTAAGAAAAATGTAAACTAGTAAAATAATTAACAAATTAAGAAAAATAGAAACTAGATTTAAATCTTGAAAATCGTATTGGTCAACTTCACTGGATTTATGCACGACCATGAATAACATAAAAGAGCTGAACCTGTATTATCTTTCTTTTAATTAATGGCTAATCCGATATGGAAAGAATTCTTCTTCTTCTTCTTGTCTTGAATGTTTAAGACGGTTTCGTAAATGTATCTCTGGTTACACCTTACCTCTCGGGTAGGGGTAAGGTCTGCGTACACTTTACCCTTCTCAAACTCCACTAGTGGAATTTCACTGGATCGTAGTTGTTATTTTTTTCCCTTTTTCTTGTTTGTTAATTGTTATTATACACGTATTTGGACAAAAGAAATCCTACACGAAAATGACCTAGTTTCCACATCCAGAGAAATGGTTTCTTGTGTCTGTTTCTGTTATATTGCATTCAGATGCATCATTTGGCAAAAAGAAAAATAATGTACGTTCCATTTAGCTTTACAATAATTTGTATCATAAATGGTTAACCCTTTTGTTTAAAATAAATAACTAATAATATTTATTAAAGTTTGTATTGTTAAAAGTGGAAATAAATAAATTACATATATTAATTTATTACGCCTTTGTTTTTTTGCTCTCATCACAATACAACTCTTTTCTCTATTACTCACCTAACTACCATAATAGGTAACTCTGTATTTGTTTCCATTAAGCTCTATCCTGAGCATTTAAGACGAGAGTAGGTAACGACCATCTAAAACCATTCTTTTCTAAGTTGAAAAATATCACACCAAAAAAATATTCTAAAAAATAGCCGACCTTTTATCCATACACATCCTTTCGTAAATCTGCACCCTCCCCCCTCCCTATAGATTTAATAAAATAAATAAAAGTACCATATGACGCATTAAAACCAATTCTCTTTTGAAGGTGTATAAAGTATTTCGCATTTATGCAGGTTCGAGAGAAGAGTAACACCCTCAAGAGGTGTGATATAGACAGTCTACGCTAACACAGATATTAATGGTAGTTTTCACAGTTAAAAATTCGAGGTTTAGCAAACTCTTTATTTTTAATAAAATAAATAAAAGTACCATACGACGCATTATTTAAAATAAATAAATAAACTCTCAAACATTCTCTCCCGAATTCTTCAGATTTATTAAAATAAATAAAACTACCATGTGACGCATTAAAATCAATTCTCCAATTTCGACTATCATACGACACATTATTACAATGATTAATTGATACGCCAGTGAATAGTAGAGAGTCATTTAAATAAAAATGTTGGACAGAAGAATCAGGCTGACCACAAGTCTTTTCCTTTTAATTTTTCGTTTTATAATCATGGTCCTTTCCCCTATGCATTGTAAAAATTAAGTTTTATAATTTTTCGTTTCATCTGGTAAGAGATTAGTGGAGCAGTACAAGAATAGGAAGAAAAATTTGCATATGGTGTTTATTGACCTTGAGAAGGCATACGATAAAGTCTCAGAGAGGTGTTTGGAGGTTAGCGGCGTTTCGGTAGCGTACATTAGGGTAATTAAGGATATGTATGATGATGCTAAGACTCGGGTGAGGACTGTGGGTGGTGACTCAGAGCATTTTCCTGTGGTGATGGGATTGCACCAGGGATCAGCTCTTAGCCCATTTTTGTTTGCTTTGGCAATGGATGTATTGTCGCATCACATCCAAGGGGAGGTGCCTTGGTGCATGCTATTTGTTGATGATATAGTGTTGATTAACGAGACGCGTAGCAGAGTTAACGCGAGGTTGGAGGTTTGGAGACAGACCTTGGAGTCTAAAGGTTTCAAACTCAGTAGAACCAAAATAAAATACTTGGAGTGCAAATTCAGTGAGATCCATGATGCAGACGTAGAGGTTAAGCTTGATGCTCAAGTTATCCCCAAGAGAGCGAGTTTTAAGTATGTTGGATCTATTATCCAGGGTAACGGAGAGATTGACAAATATGTCACACATCGCATCGAAGCGGGATGGATGAAGTGGAGGCTCGCTTCCGATGTTCTATGTGATAGGAATATGTCGTTAAGACTTAAGGCTAAATTTTATCGAGTGATGGTTCGACCCGCTATGTTGTATGGGGTTGAGTGTTGTCCAGTCAAGAACTCCCACGTGCAGAAGATGAGAGTAGCAGAGATGAGGATGTTGAGATGGATGTGTGGCTGTACCAGGCGAGATAGGATTAAGAATGAAGATATCCGGGATAGAGCGGGAGTAGCCTCCGTGGAGGACAGGATGCGGGAGTCGCGGCTGAGATGGTTCGGACATGTTAGGAGAAGAAGCATTGATGCCCCTGTCAGGAGGCGTGAGATGTTGGCCATGGAGAGTTTGAGAAGGGGTCGAGGTAGGCCTAAGAAGTACTAGGGAGAAGTAATTAGGCAGGACATGGCGCTGCTTCAGCTCACTGAGGACATGACCCTTGATAGGAGGGTGTGGAGGTCGAGGATTAAGATAGAAGGTTAGTAGGTAGTTTATAGTGTTCACCGATAGGTTTAGTAGCATACATGTCACTTCATATTCTTAGATTTTTATTACGTTATGTGGTTTTGTTCGCCTCAGGTATTGTATTCCCTGTTGCTATTATTTGATACTATTTATCCTTTATCTCTCCCTTTTTTTCTCTTCCATCTTTCTTCCTTTCTTGTTTCCCTCTTCTTCTTCTTGCCCTTCCTGAGCTGAGGGTCTATTGAAAACAACCTCTCTACCTGCATTAGGTAGGGGTAAGGTCTGCGTACAGACTACCCTCCCCAAACCCCATATGTTGGGATCAAACTGGGTTTGTTGTTGTTGTTGTTGTCCTTTCCCCTTTGCAGAAGGCCATCTTCCACGAGTCCAGAACCTAAATGTGGTTCTTTTTGACAAGTATGACGGAAATAAGTGTGAAAAAAAAAGAATTACATATCTATGTATAACGCTCTTTTAAAGAGCGCTATAACTTAACGGACGTTTTGAACGTTAAGGTATAACGCCTTTAAAAACCACGTTATGCCTGGGCTGATAAGACAACTAAGCATAACGCGGTATATAAAAGCGCTATATGTATAACGCTGTTATATATCGTGCTATACGTACTTAAATAACCTTCCCCTTCCCTTTTACCCCACGTTCGAACCAGAATCCCCCTCCCCCAATTAGGAAAAAACATGCCCTTTGTCAACACCGTTGGTCTAGACTCATACCATATTGATGTCCGAATTTCATCAAAATCCCTTGTGAGAGCATCCACATCCAGCATACTTGGCAAATGATCAAGGTAGGGAATCTGCCTTGAATGAAACGACACTTGGGACTCGTACACTCTTGGTCAAACGGGGGGTGGAGCATACTCCCTCGTCAAATCAGGTCCTTCATTCTCTTGCTCCTCATCACCATCCTCACGAGGGAAGGGTGTGTCGTCTCCAAAATCATCGGCATTTTGTCATAATCAATGTTCTCTTCCTCACTCTTTGCATCTGTCAGATCTCGATTAAATATGTCATCTTCGGGCAATTGAATCAGGACAGGTGCTTCAACCTGCTCGTTTTCACTGCACAAACAACAAAATAATAAGCTACTCGAATTAATAAATACTTTCTATATAGCTCTATCACTTTACTTACAAGTCATAATGTGTTGACATTCCTTGATGGACATTATCCTGTTGGTGATGACTCACGAATGGACCACCATGATCCAACACACCAGAACTACGCATATTCCTACTAGGCGTGGGTTCATAACTTGTAAAAGTCATATCTGGACGGTACCCCCTGTGGAATATATGAGCGTTAATACAAATTCAATACTACAAAAATATACATCGTAACAAAAAGGAAAATTGAAGTTTACCACTCGTCTTATGGATTATGTAAAGCAGGAGAAAAATTATTTCCTCGCTCCTCATTCGCCCGTGGTGATAAGTTTAAATCAGGCCAAACTCTTTCACTGTCCGGCAAAAACTGCTCCAGAATAACCACCCGATGACTGAGGGTTATCCCTACTATGCTCAACCTCATTATTGCGAACGTCTTCAACCTTGACGTACATTTCTAACATTTTTATTACAAGAAATTCCTGGTATTCATCTGGAGTCCTCAAAAAATCCCTCAAAGTTTCATCATCATCGATGTTAAACTCACCGTAACAAGCAACCCCTTGCTGAGTGACGGAATACGAATATCTTCCGGTTACTTTAAGGTTCACCGAACGTTTTCTCACACTCATTTTTTTTTACATAACAACGATACCAACGTATCATACTTCATTGTAAGTGGCAATTTAACATGACACTGTGGATATAAACTATACCTCACAGAACCTCACCCCCCTCCCCCCAATATAATGAAACCCTTATTCTTCGCTCTTCAGACATTATGAAAAAATACTTTGAGAATTTAACAAGATTTTTTTTTTAACAGGAGTTAGAATATTTTTGAATAGATTTTTCTAAAATCCTAACGCCTTTAAATAAGGCAATGCCTAGCTTGGTAGGTTGAATTTTTTGAGGTATAGCGCTCTTTTAGAGGGCGTTATACCCATTTGAATTATTGTTATGTCAGTTAAACGCAGTAGACTTATTGGTGGGCCCACAAAACAAGTATAGCGCTCTTTATAACTGCGCTATACATATATAACATTTTTTTTAAATGCGTTATATGTATAACGCTCTTTTAAAGAGCGCTACACTTTAGCGTCCAAAACGTTCGTTAAAATATAGCGCTCTTTAAAAGAGCGTTATACATAGATGTCACTATTCCGTCCTACTTAGCAAAAAGAACCACATTTAAGTTCTGGACTCCGTGTTCCACCTCTCTGTTACGAGAAGAAGTCGCTAACCTATCTTTCCTTGTATTTTTTTTCTTTTTGGGTAAGTAGCACTTTTGGTCTGTTATTATTGATATTTTGACGTTGACCTTCAATTATTGAAATTTGTATTTTTGATCCCTTTACTTGTGCAAAATCACAAATTATCACAATTACTAATTAATTGCACCACCTAATTGTCCGTGTGGTATGTTAAACTTGTATTGTTATTTCATATTTGGCGGTAATATAATGACAAGAATCATTGTCGGACGCACCTGTATACGGTCAAAATCGGACTTGCCCTTCGTATGACTAATCGAGACTGGAACATGATAGGTCAAGGTTCAACCTCGTGTTATATCGAACTATGATGCGAAGTTAGATTGCCCAACTCGTGACCTAGAGACTGATCAAGATCGAGACCCAGCAAAATAGAGATCGAGAAAAACCGAGGGAAGTTTACCGAGTCAAATATTAGAAAATCGAAAATCCGTAATCGAGCGAGGTCACGACGGAAATCCCGGCATGTATCAAGAAGAGGCCGATTAATTAGCCAATCATGAGATTTCTTACTGTATTTAGAATTGTATCAAGAGTAGGACTCCCTTATTATATAAAGGGGGTCTGATCATTTGTAAGGGACATTACATTTTTACGCAATACAAAGCAATACACTGCCTTCTTTTAGCTTTCAATATCTTGTTACTCTGTTCATATCAGTGGAATCTTCCCTAGGTTCGAGGGTGATCGAACTCGAGGGCCAAGTCTATATGATTCGTTTGGCTTGCATTTATTTCTTATATAGTCAATTTCAATACTAATATATTTATTTTCTCAATTTGTGCCAAGTTATATCACGTATCCTTAAAGTCACATATAAATTCAATTGTTATCTATTTTTGGGGTAAACAGTTTTGCGCACACCGTGGGGCTAAGGATAATAGAGATTACCCGGTACTAACTTCGTAACACACACTATCTTACACATGTTCTTGTGAGTATCTTTGATTCTAGGATCAACATGTCGAACTCTCAGACAACACCCGTACACGTAGACAATGATTTCTTTCATCATGATGAAAATGACAACGTAGCACCAGGGAACGACATACCTAAAGTTGGCCTTGATGGAGTTCCGGCTGTAGATCCAATCGACATCAGCTACCATGTAGACATTAATGCAAATTTGTCCGTCGATCCTTGGGGTAGAGTCCACAGGGATGTTCGATTGGCCACTCAGAGCACATATGGTGGTGAAGAAAGCGCAATCAGCCTTCGGGTGATCTTTGAGATGTTGCAGGCTCAACAAGCCGCAATAGCATAACTCCAAAACCTAAACCATGCACCAAGTAGGATCAAGCCTGGGTCGTCCTAGGAAGTTGTTCATAGGGTCAAAGCGGTGTCAAGGAAATCGAACGAAAATGAATCAGGGACCGATCCCACAATTATGAAGATGCTCGAAGAACTAAAGAAGCGAGTTGAATCGAGGAAAAAGAAGATCGAAGCAAACGACAAGGTGGAAACCTATAATTCCAGGGTTGATAAAATCCTGGGGGAACCACCAGTATTGAAGGGTTTGGATTCCAAAAGGTTCGTACAAAAGACCTTCCCTCGAGCGCGGCTCCCAAACTGAACCCTAAGAAGTTCCGCATGCCCAAGATTCCTAAGTAAAATGGAACGACCGATCTCAACGAGCATGTCACTTCTTGCACATGTGCAGTTAAAGGGACTGATTTGGAGGATGACGAGATCGAATTCGTATTACTAAAGAAATTCGAGGAGACCCTGTCAAAGGGAGCATGATATGGTACCATAATTTACCACCTAACTCTATTGATTTTTTTTCCATGCTAGCAGATTCTTTTGTAAAAGCACACGCCATAGCCATAAAGGTCGAGACTAGGAAGTTGGACCTCTTCAAGGTAAAGCAGAAAGATAACGAGATGCTCAGAGAGTTTGTGTATCGGTTCAAAATGGAACGAATGGATCTACCACCGGTCGCTGATGATTGGGCTGTTCAAGCCTTCACTCAAGGACTAAATGTACGAAGCTCAGTGGCTTCACATCACTTGAAGAAGAACTTGATTGAATACCCGGTTGTTACCTGGGCCGATGTGCATAAACAGTATCAATCGAAGATTAGAGTTAAAGACGAGCAGTTGGGGACTCATTTTGGGTCTGTACATCCTATCAAGCCCGTCGACAGAGTCAAAAGGGACATTGATCGATAACCAAGGTTGAACAGGGATCGATACGATCCATATAATGGATGTCATAGGGGCATCGAACCTGGGCACAACCCTGTACGAGGTGAAAGGAGAAATGATCGAGGCTAGAGCTCTCGAGGGCTCATAAGCAAGAATGGTTTCGACATGCATGCCAGACCTAAAGAAGCAGCAGGACTTTCAGAATATAACTTCAATGTCCACGCATCCGCCATCGTATCGGCTATCGGATGCATCAAGGATACAAAGTGGCCTTGACCTCAGTAGACTGATCCAGCCCAGAGAAATCCCAACCAAATGTACAAGTATCATGGCACCCATTGCCAGAGAACGGAATATTGCAGACAGTTGAGAGAGGAAGTAGCCCAGTTATTCAACAACGGGAACCTTCGGGAGTTTTGAAGTGATCGAGCCAAGAATCATTTCAGGAACATAGATTCCAACAGACAGAATGAGTAAGAAGAACCGCAACACGTCATTCACATGATTGTCCGAGGGGTCAATGTTCCCCAAGGGCCGGTGTAAAAAATCACGAAGGTGTCGATCACAAGGGAAAAGCGAACTCGGGATTACATGCTAGAAGGAACCTTGTCCTTCAACGACGAGGACGCAAAAGGGATCATGCAGCCTCATTATGACAAACTGGTAATATTTGTACTCAAGAATAAGACTCAAGTTAAACGTGTTTTAATTGATCTAGGTAGTTCGGCCAACATCATTCGATCGAGGGTCGTAGAACAACTAGGCCTACAGGATCAAATTGTGCCTGCGGCCCGAGTGCTAAACGGATTCAACATGGCATGTGAAACAACTAAGGGTGAGATAACTTTGCTAGTGAACCTGCCCAAGACCATCCAAGAAACAAAGTTCCATGTGATCGAGGGCGATATGAGGTAAAACGCCCTGTTCGGGAGGCCATAGATCCACAACATAAGGGCAGTTCCCTCGACCCTTCACCAGGTTCTAAAATTCCCAACACCAGAGGGAATCAAAACAGTCTACGGGGAGAAAACCGCTGCAAAGGAAATGTTTGTTGTTGACAAAGTAATTCCAGTATCGGCACTCTCATCGACGAAGGGGTCAAACTCGAAGGGAAACAAGAGGCCAAATAACAATCACAAAAACTGGCCTCAACCCAACTAGAGAAGTAGGGGACTGACGAAGACGATGATTATGGGGTCCCTTGATTCTTCATTTCCCTCGATGACTCCGACGCCACCAAATCAACGGTCGAAGAGCTGGAGAAAGTCATATTGATCAAACATATGCCCGAATGAAAGGTATACCTATACACGAGGTTAAGTCCCGAGTTCAGGAAAAAACTTATTCAATTTCTTATAGCTAACATGGATTGTTTTGCTTGGTACCATCTTGACATGACATGGATCCCACCAGAAATCACCACCCATAAACTAAGCTTGGACCCAAAGTTCCATCCGGCGAAGCAAAAAAAAAGACCCAAGTCCGAGGTAAAGCATACTTTCGTCGAAGACGAGGTAACCAAGCTTCTTAAAATAGGGTCCATCCGGGAAGTAAAATACCCTGAATGGTTAGCAAAGCTAGTAGTAGTCCCTAAGAAAGTAAACAAACTTAGAACGTGTGTAGATTATAAAGAATTAAATAAAGCATGCCCCCATGATTCTTTCCTTTGCCTAATATCGATTGCATGATCGGTGCCACGGCCGGCCACGAGATACTCAGTTTTCTCGATGCCTATTCTGGGTACAACCAAATACAAATGAACCCGGATGATCAGGAGAAGACCTCGTTCATCACTAAATATGGTACCTACTGCTATAACGTAATGTCGTTCGGATTAAAAAATGATGGCGTCACGTACCAACGCCTAGTAAATCCGATGTTCGAAGAACAAATAGGGAAACATGAAAGTTTACATTGATGATATGTTAGTTAAGTCCCTGCGAGAAGAGGACCATTTGAAGCATTTGCAGAAAACTTTCGGTACATTGAAGAAATTAAACATGAAGCTGAACCCGAAAAAATGCGCGTTCAGGGTCGGGTCAGGAAAATTTCTCGGATTCATGGTATCCAAACGACGAATTGAAATCAACCCCGACAAGATCAAGTCTATCGAGTACATCATGGTAGTAGACAACGTAAATGCCGTGCAGAGGTTAACCAGGCGAATAGTCGCCCTGGGTTAATTCATCTCGAGGTCCTCCTATAAGAGCCATCAATTTTTCTCATTGCTGATGAAGAAGAATAACTTCACGTGGACTCCGGAACGCCAACATGCCTTGGAAGAACTTAAACGGTAATTATCGAGCCCGCTGCTGCTTACACGCCGAGGACAGACGAACACCTGTACTTATATTTGGCAATATCGGAGATAGCGGTAGTTGGAGTCCTAGTCCGAGAAGAACAAGATACGTAATTTCCTATTTATTATGTTAGCCATACCATAGGTGAGGCCAAAACTAGGTATCACCACCAAAATATTTTGGCACTCGCTTTGAAACGCGCCTCTAGGAACCTAAAACCATACATTCAATGTCATCTTATATGTGTGCTAACAACTTATCCACTTCGAAATATTTTGCATAAACCCGAACTTTCGGGACGGTTGGCCAAATGGATTGTAGAAATTAGCGGGTATGATATTGAATATCGACCCCGAACAACCATTAAGTCTCAAATTTTGGCAGACTTGGTTGACTTCACGCCGTCCTTAGTACCCAAGGTCGATAGAGAGTTGTTGGTAAGCTCGGGTATGTCCTCGGGAATCTGGACCCTCTTTACGGACGGTGTTTCGAACGCAAAAGGGTTCGGACTCGGCATCGTACTAAAACCACCCATAGGCAGCATGGTTAGACAATTTATTAGAACTGTGAAATTGACTAACAACGAGGTTGAATATGAGGCCATGATTGCAGGTCTCAAACTAGCCAAAGCCTTGAGGGAGGAGGCGATCGAAGCTAAATGCGACTCCCTCCTCATGGTGAATCAAGTTAACGGGACCCTTGAAGTTAGGGAAGAACAAATGCAAAGATACCTAGATAAGTTACAAGTAACTTTACACCGATTTAAGGAGTGGACTTTGCAACATGTGCCTCGAGATCAGAATAGTGAGGATGATGCCCTCGCAAACTTAGGGTCATCGGTCGAGGAGAACGAGCTCAATTTGGGGGCCGTTGTAAAACTTATGAGGTCAGTAGTCGAAGAGGGACATGCCGAGATAAAATCCACAAGCTTGACCTGGGATTGGAGAAATAAATACATAGAGTATTTGAAAACTGGAAAGCTTCCCTCAGATCCAAAAGAATCAAGGTCCCTGCGCATGAAGGGAGCACGATTCACCTTGTCCGAAGACAGAACCTTATTCGGGAGAATGTTCGATGGTCCCCTAGCGATATGTCTGGGATCAGGAGATACCGAATATGTTCTAAGGGAAGTTCCCGAGGGCATTTACGAAAATCATTATGGTGCCAAATAATCGGTCCAAAAGGTAATCAGAGCTTCCTATTACTGGATCGACATGGAAAAAGATGCAAAAGAGTTTGTTCGAAAAGGCGACAATTGCCAAAGAGATGCACCGATGATTCACCAACCCGGGGAACTACTCCATTCGGTCTTGTCACCATGGCCATTTATGAAGTGGGGAATGGACATCGTTGGCCCTCTTCCATGGACACCAGGTAAAACTCAATTTATTATATTTATGCCTGACTATTATTCTAAGTGGGTTGAAGCATAGGACTTCGATAAAGTTAGGGAGAAGGAAGCCATCGACTTCATTTAGGATCACGTCATATGTCGATTCGGAGTGCCATCCGAAATTGTGTGATAACAAGAAAAAGTTCATCGGGAGCAAAGTAACTAAATTTCTTGAAGACCATAAGATCAAAAGAATCATGTCAACACCTTATCATCCTAAGAAGAGGCTAACCAATGCCAAAGTATAGCGGAAGAAAATTCTACCTGAAGTTTTTTTGGAATACCACACAACCTCAAAATCCAGTACCGGGGCTACCCCGTTTTCATTAGTTTATAGCGTCGAAGATCTAATACCGATCGAAGTCGGAGAGCCGACTATCAGGTATATGCAACTAAGATTAAAGCTTTTTGATCTTCTCGACCTGCACTGAGGCCTTCTCTTTTGCAGCTTGGAGCTGGATCTCTACCAACTACAGTTGTGCTTGGACGGTTTCCTTTTTCGAGGCTAATATTTCCATATTTTTATTGAATTCTTCAGCCTCGTCCCGTATCGCATCTACCTACTTCTAGAGCAGTCTGATCTGTTCGAGCCTTTGCCGAACCTGCAGGATCAGATCGTTAGTTACTATATCTAATTCATCCTCACTATCATGAAGCACACGAAATGCCTGCTCGGCCATCTCGGCATGCTCATTCTGAGCCGCTTCTAAATCAGCTCGAAACTTCTCCCTCAGAATCTTGTAAGTCTCCCCCTTCTTGGGGAGGGCACGGACCTCAGCCTCGTGCTCCTCCCTGATCCGAAAGAAAACTTCGTGATGCAATATTGAAGCCCGCAAGCACGAAGAAAGACGTTAGAACTATTCACGGCTTCAAGTTTAAAATATATTGAGAAGTGACCCTCGAACTTACCCGGTTCAGAGCATGTTGGGCCTCATTAAAAAGGCAAGGTGCCTCCACCGCATTCATCATGGCTTGATCTTCCTCGTTCACCAAACATCTGAGGTAACTAGAAAACCCCACAGGGACAGAGAAAACTCGGGCATCCGCGGGGACAGAAAAAGTTATCGACCGCCTGCGGTCGAGGTCAACACTTAGAGCAGAGAATTGACCTACCAGTTTTGGGCTCGAAGGAGACCTAGTAGCACCTGATGACGGCATTTTATTTGGCACTGGAAAGTCGTCGAGTCCGAAGACATCTTCTGAAGCGGTAGACTCAAGTCCATCTAAGAAGCCATGAATGCCGGCCACCCCCTTAGGCCCCTCGTCAGAACGGATCTCTAACATTCCATCCTCACGAATCATGGCAGAAATTTGAGGCGAGCCGGAAATGACGATCACTCAGAGATCATGCCTCGGGATATCTTCTGCAGCTCGAGAAGCATCGCCCCCGGTCTCCCTCTAGACCTTCTTGGGGACTTCGACCACTGCCTCTTATACGACCTCCATAGTTCGAGGTATCTCAGAGTCGCGTCTCACTCGGGCCACCAGATCAAATTTTTCTTCTTCCTCTTTGGAATCGTCCCTCAAGCGATTGAGCGAGTCCGATGAGAGTTTTCGCGACCTGGCTTTTTTGGGCTTGTGCGCCAACCGCTTCCTCGGTCTCTTCCTCTTTTCCGAGGCCGGGGAACTCGGAGCCCCTTTCCTCTTCTTCTATTTGGACTTCTTCAGAGCAGGTGGTTGGGGAAGGAATTCTTTGTCACAAAATGGGGCCCTCATTACAACGTCCTTCCCGAGACCTACAAAGAAAAAAAAGGGATTAGTAAGCTCAAGAAGATGCCTGAATGATAACCGTTCTAAGAAAGAAACTTATTATGATTACGGGCCTCCCATCGACCCTTCGCTAACTCCATCCAAGCACGCTTGGAGTATGGTCTCTCTGACACCAAGCTCTCGACCCATTGCTTAAGTTCTTGAATTGGGTCCGGCATCTGGGCCACAGCTGCAACACCAAAAACATAGATGAGGAAAGAAGACAAGAAGTAAAACAGCAAAATTGAACACTCAAGGCGAAGTACTACTCACAATTCATATTCCATTTCTGAGAGAACGTCATGTCTTCAGCAGGGATCAGGGCCGAAGTCCTTATTCGGACAAATCGGCCCATCCAGCCTCGGCCCTGAGATTCATCTATACTGGAGAACGGGGCCCTACTGGCTCGGCGAGCAAGCTTGATTAGCCCTCCTCGATAGAGAAGGGGACTGTAAAGGCGCATAAGGTGATCGAGGGTGAAACGACATCCCTCGATTTTGCTTACGAAGAATCGGAGGAGAATGACTATTCTCCAAAATGAAGGATGGATCTGGCCAAAGGTCACGTCATACATTTTGCAGAAAGCGACGATGACAGGGTCTAAGGGACCCACGTGAATGGGTAAGTGAAAACACATAGGAAATCCTCCATGTGGGTAGTGATCGATTTCCCAGGCGAGGGAACTACCACGTGCTTATTGTTCCAGTTGCAGTCCTCTTTAACCTTGTCGAGGAGGTCTTCGATGATTGTGCATATATACCTCGAGACCGGCTCACATCGGCCTAGTACAGAGGAGGTCTTTTCAACCTTAAACTCAGTAACAGTTGGGCACCCTGCCGGAAAAAAATCCTCAGGGCGAGGCTCCGACGCAGCCTCACCACCGGCGGATCGTGATGAAGAAGCGGCCTCCTTTTACGGCACGGTCTTGAAAGTTTTTGCCATTGATGAACAAGAGAAATGAGAATTAAGATAGCATGCAGATTGATTAGAGTTCAAGAAAATTTGGGTGCAAAAGTTGTAAAGCAGAAGGATTTTCTAAGAAAAGGCAAGAGTAGGAAGAGCTTTAAATGTAAAAGTTTGAATGAGAAAAACTAAGGTACTTATAGGTTGGTGGTGACGGTTCACAACCACTAGTGGCCGACCAGTGATTGACAGGAATTTAATACCTTGGGAACTGGACCGACAGGACGTTCCGATATCCAATCGTCACTTGCTCATAGTCGGGTTCGTCGCTTACGTCGTTACCCATCGAGACGAGGCTTGAAAATTCATATCGTTTCTCCTCATCTTCTTTCCGAGAAACGAGGGGACTATTTATATACGGTCAAAATCGGACTTGTCCTTTGTATGACTAATCGAGACTGGAACATGATATGTCAAGGTTCAACCTTGTGTTATATCGAACCATGATGCGAAGTTAGAATGCCGAGCTCGTGACCCAGAGACCGATCAAGATCGAGATCGGCCAAGATCGAGACTGTGTAAAATAGAGATCGAACGAAACCGAGAGAAGCTTACTGAGTCAAATAACGGAAAACCAAAATTTCTGTAATCGAGCGAAGGTCACGACGAAAATCCCGGCACGTATCAAGAAAAGGCCGATTAATTAGCCAATCATAAGATTTCTTACTGTATTTAGAATTGTATCTAGAGTAGGATTCCCCAACTATATAACCGGGGTCTGATTATTTGTAAGGGACATTACATGTTTACACAATACAAAGCAATACACTGCATTCTTTTAGCTTTCGATATCTGGTTACTTTGTTCATATACAATGGAATCTTCACTTTGTTCGTGGGTGGTCGAACTTGAGGATTAAGGCTATACGATTTATTTGGTTTGCGTTTATTTCTTTTATTTTCAATTTCAATACTAAAATGTTTATTTTCTCAATTTGTGCCAAGTTATACCACGAATCCTTAAAGTCACGTATAAATTCATTGTTTCCGTTTTTTTGGGTAAACAACACCTTAGCCCAGAACTGGTCCAATATTGAAGCATGTATCGAGTCTGTATGATTGTAATCTTAATTTAAATACCGCTACGTGGGAATCTCGAAGAATGCATTTTTATAGTCCAAGTAAAAGATAGGCGTACATTAAAAAGAGATATTATCCGACACTGGTTCGTCCAGAAATTCTATTAAGTATACATATAAATAATAAGCAAAACCAACAGAGAAATATATAACTTTATGAGAGAGATTGGCTTTATAGCCTACTGGGCGACTGCAATATATGTATCATGAAGAGCGTGGGTTTGAACCTAAACTTGGTTACCTGTTCTAAAAATTTTAGCCGCATTCGTTTCTGAATAACTGTAGCAGAAATCGAACTTAGACTTCCCCTATTATTACAACCAGTAAGCTAAAGGAGCTTTAAAGATCAAATAAAGTGATGGAAAATGGATTTTCCGTACCGTAGACAAATTCTTTAGTAATATTCATCTAAAAATATTAAGAATACATTTTAAAATACGAAAACTCATCCATGAAAGCTACAATAATATACTTAAATTGTGTTTATAATATGATATCTTTATGATAATTTAATCTTTTCGTCATTTCTTTAAATATTGACACCGCAGAATTAAAATTTTGTGTAGGCCCTTGACAAGAATAGTTTAAGTATATTTCCTCCGGACACAATAAGTAATCATTTTACCTTTTTAATTTGGTCCAAAATAGGTGTCTATTTGCGTAAACAAGAAGGAATTAATTTTATTTTTTCAAAATTTGCCCGTATTACATATTCCAATATGTCAAGATAACATTAATTAAGGTTAATTTAGTGAATACAACCTTTTTTTCTTCTAGGATTTTGTATTTTCTTAATAGATGTGCCAAAGGTAAATGATCACCTGTCGTGGATCGGAGAGAGTAGCATATTTCTTATATAAAACGACCAAAATCACATATTTCAATTAATTGAAGGTAAATGCCCGGAGTCATATGTCACATGAACAAAAATCAAAATTTATCAATTATCCTTACTTTGGAATTTAGTTTTTTTTTTTCCAGAGATATATGTTACTCATTTTTTATTTCAAAATCACATTAGATCAGGTTTGTCGTCTAACACATAGCTGAATTATTATTTCAATGGCATTTCTGGTAATCTTGGAACTTAGTGAAGTGCAGTTCTAGGAAGGCTAGGGTGTAAAACTGTTGTTTTCTGTTTGTAGTTATTTTGTTTTCTTTTTTTTCCTTTTTAGTTTTTCTTGTTTCTTATTCAACACTACTTTGGACAAAAGAAATCCCGCACGAAGATGACCCGCTTTCCACATTCCGAAGGAATGGTTTCTTGTGTCTGTTTCTGTTATATTGCTTTCACATGCATCAATTGGCAAAAAGAAAAATAATTTGCGTTCCAAGTCTAGGAATATTTCCTTTCTATTTAGCTTTACACTAATTTGTATAATAAATGGCTCACCCTTTTCTTTAAAATAAATAATGAATAATATATTTTTAAGTTCGTATGGGTAAAAAAGGGCAGCTCGGTATCCAAGATATCTTGCGTTCACACAGGATCTGGAGAAAGACAGCCTCGTGTAAAAAGTGAATAATTTGTTTTAATTTATTAGGCCTTTGTGTTTTTGGCTCCATCACAATACAACTCTTTTCTCTACTATTATCACCTAACTACCATAATAGGTAACTCTGTATTTGTTCATTAAGCACTATCCTGACCATCAAAGACGAGAGCAGGTAACGACCATCTAAAATCATTCTTTTCTAAATTGAAATATATTAATGTTTGGCTTAAAGTATGCATATTTTTACATATATTACTTCATATTTTGTTCATGTCTCGATGATTTGAGATGTTTAATATAATTATTTGTGCTCATTTATGGTATTTCTATGTGTAGGGATCATTCGGATGCAATTTGGGACGAAAGGGCGCGAATTGGAGCGAAATCGGGACAAAAAGACAAAAAGTGAAATTTGAGGGCCGCAGCCAGCGTGAGGTGCCGATTGTGGCGCAATTTGCAGCATGTTTAACGTTTGAGTGCCAGGGTCAGCGCCCCACGCTGCCCTGGACGCTCAAGACGGAAATTGGCCTTTTCGACTAGGACTCAGTTATTTCGACCCCTAGACGCCCCCAACTCATATAAAAGCCAACATAAACCTATTTTGAAAGGGGGTTTCATCTTTTCTTCTACCAAACTTAGTATTTTTTATGTTTCTTTGTATGATTTGTTATTTGACTACCATGTTTATGTGGAGCTAAACTTCACGTTCTAGGGTTGTGGTACTTTCATGACTATTGTTATTCGAACATTGATTTTGACTTCTTAGTTTATTGTATTGGTTTATTTGTTCAATCATGCGCTTAATTATTAAATTGTTTGATCACCAATTAAATATTATCTATGAATCTAGAATTGAACTCGAAAGTGGGAATTCTATATTGCATATAGGATTGAATGGAGCAAGTTCTTGAACCTGGGCATCAGGGAACAGATTCGCGGTTAGGATAGACATATACCTAATTGCCTTTCTTGGTTGAAATACAGGAACTATAAATGCGTTCTTGTTGATTCTAACTCCATAGACATATAGGCGTTAGGTTATCTTGAATTGCAAGTAAGAACTCGACAGATTCTTATGAGCAATATTAACCATGTTAACCAATAAACTAGTGTCACGACCAAAATTTTACTTTGTTGGGTTTCGTGACGGCACCTAGTCTCTAAGACTAGATAATACTAAAACTTGCATAGAAATAAAAGTAATATAATAATTGAAATTGAAAAGAAGAAGAAGACACATAACTCAGCCGCTCGACATATACAATTTCACTTCCCAAAACCCGGAATGTCACGACAATCACAAGCTCTGTACTAAATATAGCTCTATACAAGAATTAGCAGAAACACATAAGTCATCTATGCCTATACTAGGGGACTCGTGGGATTCTGCGGACGCGACAGAATTACCTCGCGATCTCCTGGAAGCTGCTAGAGCGACTCCTAGCCACGATACTGGGTGTTGGTACCTAGATCTTCACATGGAAAATATGCACAGGAAAGGGCATGAGTACTCCACATTTGGTACCCAGTAAGTGCCAAGCTAACCCCAGTCAAGTAGTGACGAGGTCAGGTTAAGGCTCTACTGGATTTTTATAGTAAAACAGTCTAAGAATTGAACAGAGAGATATAATAAGCTAAGGCAAAAACAGTAGAACAATAAGCTGGAAGAAAATAGCAAAAGGGAGCCCTCAGCTCGGCACAACGTATCTCACAGTAATAAACATGCCATGCGGTACAGGGGAAAGCTCCCGGAATCTCGTACGTAGTCCCAATTTAAATATGTGATGCAGTACATGGGGAAAGCTCCCGAAATCTCGTCTGTAATCCTAATTTAAATATGCAATGCAGTACATGAGGAAAGCTCTCGGAATCTCGTCTGTAGTCCTAATTTAAATATGCAATGCAAATGAATACCGGATATAGTTTATTTAAATAGTTCAGGAAGAATCACAGGAAAATACGGATAAAACTACCTAAGCATGGTGCAAATAGTAACAATTAGGAGAAACTCAAGTAAAACAGGTAGGCATGCTTATTCCATAGCTAAACTACACAGTTAGTACATGAAACAATGAAATAGAGATAAAATGATTTATGTCATGAAAGGAAAAGAGGAGTTTTAGAAACAATAGCCCGTGTAGGCACTCATCACCTAAGGGGAATCCCCCAACACAGAGTTAGGCAAGCAACTTACCTCGACTGCGCTAATCAACTCAATACCACGCTCTTGCCACGAGTATTCGACTCCAAATGGACCAAATCTATTCAATTCGATTGCATAATGTAAATATCATATTAAGGAATCAAAATAACTAATAAGTTCGAAGTTAATACGCGAAATTAGAAAATTTACCCAAAAAGTCCCCCGGTCCCACGTCTCGGACGGGTAAAAATTATAAATTTTGAATACCCATTCGCTCAGGAGTCTAACCATATAAGAATTACTCAAATCAGATATCAAAATCCTAATCAAAACTCAAGAATTCGGCCTAGGAACTTTATCCCATTTTCCCCAATTTTTTCACCATAATTTCGAATTTAAAGGATGGATTAAGGAGTATAATCATGGAAATTAGCCTAAACCGAGTAGGAATTACTTACCTAAATTGCCCAAGTGAAATTTTCCCAAAAATTGCACTTTCCCGAGCTCCCAACTTCAAAATATGAAAAAGAGCTCAAACCCTCGATTTTGGGTCTTTAATGATTCTGCCCAATTCTTGTTCTATGCGATCGCGGACTTACAGATCGCGAAGAGTACTCCAACACGTGCCTAAAATTCTTCTACGCGAATGCAGTGCACTGTTATTTATCGCGGACCTCATCCACTCAAAGCTACGCGGTCGCTGTTGGCTTCACGTGACCGCGTAGGGAAATTTTGATTTCTTCATCTGCCTAAGCTCCTATGCGATCGTGACCTGGACCATGCGAATGCGGAGACCAATTATGCCCAAACACTGCGATCGCGAACCCACTGGTGTGATCGCATATAACAAATCCTACCTGCCTCAGATCACTCTACACGATCGCGGATGAACTCACGCGATCACAGTGAACAAATGACTGTTGCTGTAACACCAGAAAACCAGTAGTTCACCTAAGGCCAAAAGTGCCCGTTTGAGAACCCGAAACACACCTGAGGCCACCGGGACCTCAACCAAACCTACCAACCAACCCTAATACCTCACCTGAACTTAGTCGAGCCTTCAAAACACATCTCATAACATCAAAATCATCAATTAAGCATGGATTCAAGCCTAAGAACTTATGAAATTCCCAAAATCCACATCTGATGCCGAAACACGTCAAAACTCATCCGAATGACCTCAAATTTTACACACATGTCATAAATGACACTACGAACCTGATGTCACTTCCGGAATTCCATTCCGAGTCCGATATCAAAATTTCACCTATCGGTCGAAATCGCTGAAATTCCAACTTTCGCCAATTCAAGCCTAAATCTACCACAGACCTCGAAAACACATTCTGAACACGCTCCTAACACCAAAATCACTCCACGGAGATAAAAGAGTCGATGGAATTCCATTCTGGATCCGTCTTCGCACAGTTTCGACTACAGTCCAATTTTTAAGGTTTAAACTCATAATTACGGACTATGTGTCTCATAACTCTCCGAATTTCACCATTCAACGTTCCGACAAGTCCCAAAAGGAGAAATGGACATGGGAAAATAGTTATTAGGGGATCGGAGCGCTAACTCTCAAAACGACCGGCCGGGTCGTTACATTCTCCCCCTCTTAAGAAAATCGTTCGTCCTCGAACGAGTATAGAGACATACCTGAAGCTGTGAAGAGATGAGGGTACTGCCTGCGCATATCCTGCTCGATCTCCCAAGTCGCCTCCTCGACCGGATGACCCCTCCAGTGAACCTTCATTGATGCATTATCCTTTGACCTGAGCCTTCTGACCTGCCTAACCAATATAGCTACAAGCTCCTCAACATATGATAGGTCCTTGTCCTACTAGACTGAACTGAAATCCAAGACATGAGTCGGGTCACCGTTATACTTCCGGAGCATAGAAACGTGGAATACCGGATGAACTCCTGCTAGGTTGGGAGGCAAGGCAAGCTCATAAGCAACCTCCCCAACACACCGCAACACCTCAAAAGGGACAATAAACCTCGGACTCAGCTTTCCCTTCTTCTCGAACCTCATGACACCATTCATAGGAGATACCCGAAGCAAAACTCAATCACTAGCCATGAATGCCAAATCACGAACCTTCCGGTCCGCATAACTCTTCTTCCTGGACTGAGCTGTGCGAAGCCTCTCCTGAATCACCTTCACCTTGTCCAGTGCATCCTGAACCAAGTTTGTACCCAACAATCGGGCCTCGCGTGGCTCAAACCGTCCCACTGGAGACCTGCACCGCCTACCATACAAAGTCTTATACGGCGCTATCTGAATGCTGGACTGGTAGCTGTTACTGTAAGAAAACTCTGCAAGTGGCAAGTATCGGTCCCATGACCCTCCAAAATCCATCACACAAGCACGAAGCATATCCTCAAGAATCTGAATTGTGCGCTCGGACTGCCCGTCCTTCTGAGGGTGGAAGGTTGTACTAAACTCCACCCTGGTGCCTAACTCCTGCTGAACGACTCTCTAGAACCGTGAAGTGAACTGTGTACCTCTGTCTGAAATGATAGATACTGGAATACTGTGGAGTCGAAAAATCTCCCTGATATAAATCTCAGCCAATCTCTCTGAGGAATATGTAGTCAACACTGGAATGAAATGGGCTGATTTGGTCAGCCGATCCACAATCACCCAAATAGCATTGAACTTCCTCAAAGTCCGAGGAAGTCCAACCACAAAGTCCATGGTGATCCGCTCCCACTTCCACTCTGGAAGCTCAATCTGCTGAAGTAACCCTCCCGGTCTCTGAAGCTCACATTTGACTTGCTGACAGTTGAGACACTTGGCTACAAACTCCGCTATATCCTTTTTCATCCTCCGCCACCAATAGTGTTATCTCAGATCCTGGTACATCTTCGCGGTACCCGGGTGGATGGAATACCGCAAGCTATGGGCCTCCTCAAGAATCAACTCCCGAATCCTATCTACATTGGGCACACAGATACGGCCCCGCATCCTCATCACGCTGTCATCACCAATAGTCACATCCCTGGCATCACCCCGCCGAACTCTATCCTGAAGAGCCAGAAAATTGGGATCATCATACTGGCGCTCTCTGATACGGTCATAAAGGGAAGATCGAGCAACCACACAAGCAAATACCCCGCAAGGCTCAGAAAGATTCAACCTTACGCACTGACTGGCTAAGGACTGAACATCTAAGGCTAAGGGCCTCTCAGCTGCATGAAGATATGCCAAACTCCCCAAACTCTCCCCCCGACGACTCAAGGCTTCGGCCACCACATTGTCCTTCCCCGGGTGTTATAATAGTCATAATCCTTGAGTAACTCCAACCACCTACGCTGGCGCAAATTGAGGTCTTTCTGCTTAAATATGTGCTGCAAAGTCCGGTGATCCGTGAAAATCTCACAGGGAACACCGTATAAATAATGATGCCATATCTTCAGGGCGTGAACAATCGCTTCCAACTCGAGATCATGAACCGGATAGTTCTTCTCATGTACCTTCAAATGTCTGGACGCGTAGGCAATCACCCTACCGTCTTGCATCAACACCGCCTCAAGGCCAATCCTCAAAGCATCACAATAGACTGTATATGACCCTAAACCCGTAGGCAATACCAACACTGGAGCTGTGTCAGGGCTGTCTTGAGCTTCTGAAAGCTCTTCTCGCACTCCTCAGACCACCTGAACGGTGCACCCTTCTAGGTAAGTCTGGTCATAGGCGCTTCAATGGATGAAAATCCCTCCACAAACGGCGATAGTACCCAGCCAAACCGAGGAAATTGCGGATCTCAGTAGATGAAGAAGGTCTAGGACAACTCTACACCGCCTCCACCTTCTTTGGATATACCTTGATCCCATCACAAGACACCACATAGCCTAAGAATGCCACAAAATCAAGCCAAAATTCACACTTAGAAAATTTGGCATACAATTTCTTCTCCCTCAAAGTCTGAAGCACAGTCCTCAAATGCTGCTCATGGTCCTCTTGGGACCGAGAATATACCAAAATGTCATCAATGGACACGATGAAGAAAGAATCAAGATGAGGTTGAAACACGCTGTGCATCAGGTGCATAAAGGTTGTTGGGGCATTGGTCAGCCCAAATGACATAACAAGGAACTCATAATGGCCATATCTGATCCTGAAAGCAGTCTTCGTGATGTACGGCTCCCGAATCTTCAACTGATGATAGACCGAATGCAGATCAATCTTGGAGAACACCCTAGCACCCTGTAACTGGTCAAATAAATCATCAATGCGAGGCAATGGTTACATGTTCTTCACTGTAACCTTCTTCAGCTGCCAGTAATCAATACACATACGCATCGAACCATCCTTTTTCTTTACAAATAATACCAGAGCACCCCAAGGTGAAACATTGGGCCTGATGAAACCCTTATCAAGCAAATCCTTCAACTGCTCCTTCAACTCCTTCAACTCAGGAGGAGCCATATGATAAGGAGGAATGGAAATGGGCTGAGTGCCCGACAACAAATCAATGACGAAATCAATATCTTTGTTGGGCAGCATACCCGGAAGATCAGCTGGAAAAACATCGGGGTAGTCCCGCACAACTGGAACTGACTCAATTGAAGGGGTATCAACACTAACATCTCTCACATAGAATAAATACGCATCACACCCCTTCTCCACCATCCGTTGAGCCTTAAGAAAGGAAATGACTAGGCGGGGAGTATACTCTAAGGAACCTCTCCACTCTAACCTCGATAAACCTGGCATAGCCAGCGTCACGGTCTTGGCGTGACAATCAAGAATAGCATAATGGGACGACAACCAGTCCATGCCCAAGATAACATCGAAGTCTACCATACTAAGCAATAATAAATTAGCCCTGGTCTCAAAACCATTGATAACAATCAAGAACGGCCGATATACGCGGTCCACAACAAGAGAATCTCCCACGAGAGTAGAAACATATATGGGGGAACTCAAAGAATCCCGAGATCCCCCCAAATGTGAAGCAAAATAAGAAGACACATATGAATACGTAGATCCTGGATCAAATAATACTAATGCATCCCTATGACAAACAAGGACAATACCTGTGATGACTGAATCTGAGACCACAGCCTCGGAACGGGCTGGAAGAGCATAGTACCTATCCTGGCCTCCCCCTCTAGGGCAGCCTCGACCTCCCCGACCTCCACCTCGATCTGTTTGAGAAGGTGGGGTAGCAGCTGGGGCTGGAAAAATAGCTGGGGGACCCGGTGGAATACGTGGGACCTGATAAGTCTGAGGTGGTGCACCCCTCTTAACTCTGGGGCAATCTCTGATCACGTGGCGAGGGTCTCCATACTCAAAACAACCCCTCGGAGGACGTGGCGGCTGATGTTGACTCTGAACTGGCCTGCTGGACTGGCCGGTGATAGCACCTCGAGCAGGAGGCACACTAGATACTGGTGGTGCATAATAAGGCTCCTAAGGTCTAGGAGGAGCTGGAATACCACTGGTTTCTAGAAGAGCTGAATGAACGGGGAGACTCACAAAACCCCTACCATAGCGTGCTGGTGGTGCACGAACTCCCGAAAAATAACCAGTCTCTCGAGACTTCTTGGCCTCTCTCTCCTCCCTATCCCGGGATAACATACTCTCAATCCTCTGAGCAATACTCTCGGCCTGCTGGTAAGGGATATCTGTCTCCAACTCCCTGGCCATGTTGGTCCGAATACTGGGGTGAAGCCCCTCAATGAAGCGTCGAACCCTCTCTCTAATAGTGGCAACCAAGGCTGGTGCATGACGAGACAAGTCACTGAAACAGACTGCGTACTCTGACACAGTCATGGCACCCTGGTGTAACTGCTCAAACTCCGCACGCCAAGCATACCTGAGGATCTGAGGAACAAACTCAAGCAAAAACATCTTGGAGAACTGATCCCAAGTAAGTGAAGTTGCCTCCTCCAGACTACTCAACTCATAGGCACACCACCATTGATAAGCTTCTCCCCTCAGCTGGAAAGCGATTAAAGAAACCCCACTCGTCTCCACAATACCCATAGTGCGGAGAATGCGATGACACTCCTCAAGAAAACTCAGAGTGTCATCTGAAGCTAGTCCGCTGAAATCAGGTGGGTGGTACTTCTTGTACCTCTCAAGTTTGAGCTACTCTGCCTCAGAAACAGCGACCATGGTATCATGCTGGGATGGAGCCGCTGGGGGCATAGGAATATACTCTAGAACCTGCCCAATATGGACTCTCTGCTCAGGAGTACGGGCTGTGGGAGTCTGTGTACCTCCCCTGGCCTGAGATGTAGATGGAGCTATCGGGAGTAGTCCCGCCTGACACAGAGTGCTGAAGGCACTCAAGAACTGAGCCAAAGTCTCCTGGAGGGGTGGGGTAATAGTAGGGACCTCCTGTGCCCCTTCAACTGTAGCTGCTGAGGGATCCTCCGTCTCTGCCTTCGTCGGTGCTCGGGCTGCACCACGTGCTCGTCCTCTACCCCGGACCCTGCCTCTGGTGGCTCTAGCTGGGGCTCGGGTGCCTGATCATCAACACGTCCAGTACGGGTCCGCACCATCTGTGAGCAAGAGTAGAATAGAATTTTAGAATTTTTGATGACAGTAACTAGCACGACAGGGAATTCCAAAGAATATGATTGTTCTTAACAGTTACATAGCCTCTCGAAGATAGATACGGACGTCTCCGCACTGATCCGTGAGACTCTAATAAACCGACTTGTGACTGGTGACTCCTATGAACCTAGACACTCTGATACCAACTTGTCACGACCCAAATTTCCCTCTGTTGGGTATCGTGACGGCACCTAGTCTCTACGACTAGGTAAGTCTAAAACTTGCGGAGAAATAAAAGCAATATAATAATTGAAATAGAAAAGAAGAAGAATACACATAACTTAGCCGCTCGACATATACAATTTCACTTTCGAAAACCCGGAATGTCACGAGAGTCATAAGCTCTGTACTAAATATAGCTCTATACAAGAAGTAGTAGAAATACATAAGTCATCTATGCCTATACTAGAGTAGAAGGGGACTTGTGGGATTCTGCGGACGCGGCAGAATTACCTCGCGGTCTCTTGGCAGCTGCTAGAGCGACTTCTAGCCACGATATTGGGTGCTGCTACCTGGATCTGCACATGGAAAACATGCACAAGAAAGGGAATGAATACTCCACATTTGGTACCCAGTACGTGCCAAGCCTAACCCCATTCAAGTAGTGACGAGGTTAGGTTAAGGCTCTACTAGATTTTTATAGTAAAACCTTCTAAAAATTGAACAGAGAGATATAATAAGCTAAGGCAAAAATAGTAGAACAGTAAGCTGGAAGAAAATAGCAAAAGGGAGCCCTCGGCTCGGCACAACGTATCTCACAGTAATAAACATGCCATACAGTACAGGGAAAAGCTCCCGAAATCTCGTCTGTAATCCTAATTTAAATATGCAATGCAGTACAAGAGGAAAGCTCTCGGAATCTCGTCCGTAGTCCTAATTTAAATATGCAATGCAAATGAATACCGGATACAGTTTATTTAAACAGTTCAGGAAGAATCACAGGCAAATACGGATAAAACTACCTAAGCATGGTGCAAATAGTACAATTAGGTGAAACTCAAGTAAAACAGGTAGGCATGCTTATTCCTAAGCTAAACTACACAGTTAGTACATGAAACAATGAAATAGGGATAAAATGATTTTATGTCATGAACGGAAAAGTGGAGTTTTAGCAATAATAGCCCGTGTACGCACTCGTCACCTCACGTACACGGCGCCCATATAACATAAACGGTATCAAAAAAACCTAAGGGGAAGTCCCCAACACAGAGTTAGGCAAGCCACTTACCTCGACTGCGCTAATCAACTCAATGCCACACTCTTGACACGAGTATCCGGCTCCGAATGGACAAAATCTATTCAATCCCATTGCATAATGTAAATATCACTTTAAGGAATCAAAATAACTAATAAGTTCGAAGCTAATACGCGAAATTAGAAAATTTGCCCAAAAAGTCCCCCGGGCCCACGTCTCAGAATTGGGTAAAAATTATAAATTTCGAACACCCATTCGCTCACGAGTCTAACCATATAAGAATTACTCAAATCGAATATCAAAATCCTAATCAAAACTCAAGAATTTGGCCTAGGAACTTTATCCCATTTTTCCCATTTTTCCACCATAATTTCGAATTTAAAGGATGGATTAAGGAGTATAATCATGGAAATTAGCCTAACCCGAGTAGGAATCTCTTACCTAAATTGCCCAGGTGAAAATCTCCCCAAAAATCGCATTTTCCCGAGCTCCCAACTTCAAAATATTAAAAAGAGCTCAAACCCTCGATTTTGCGTCTTTAATGATTCTGCCAAGTTCTTGTTCAATGCGATCGCGGACTTACAGTCGCGATCGCGAAGAGTACTCCAACACACGCCTAAAATTCTTCTACGCGAACGCAATGCACCGTTTGCGATCGCGGACCCCATCCATTGAAAGCTACGCGATCGCAGTTGGCTTCACGCGACCGCGTAGGGAAATTTCCAATTCTTCAGCTGCTTAAGCTCTTATGCGATCGCGACCTGGGCCATGCGAACGCGGAGACCAATTATGCCCAAACACTACGATCGCGAACCCACTGGTGTGATCGCATATATCAAATCCTACCTGCCTCAGCTCACTCTACGCGATCGCGGATGAACTCACGCGATCGTAGTGAACAAATAACTGTTGTTGTAACACCAGAAAACCAGCAGTTCACCTAAGGCCAAAAGTGCCCGTTTGAGCACCCGAAACACACCCGAGGCCCCCGGGACCTCAACCAAACCTAACAACCAACCCTAATACCTCACCCGAACTTAGTCGAGCCTTCAAAACACATCTCATAATATCAAAATCATCAATTAAGCATGGATTCAAGCCTAAGAACTTATGAAATTCCCAAAATCCACATCTGGTGCTCAAACACGTCAAAACTCATCTGAATGACCTCAAATTTTACATACAGGTCATAAATGACACTACGGACATGCTGTCACTTCCGGAATTTCATTCCGAGCCCGATATCAAAATTTCACCTATCGACCGAAATCGCTGAAATTCTAACTTTCGCCAATTCAAGTCTAAATCTACCACATACCTCGAAAATACATTCTGAACACGCTCCTAACCTCGAAATCACCCAACGGAGTCGACGGAATTCCATTCTGGATCTGTCTTCACACAGTTCCAACTACAACCCGATTTATAAAGCTTAAACTCACATATAGGGACTATGTGTCCAAAAACTCTCTGAATTTCACCACTCAACGTTCCGACAAGTCCCAAAAGCAGAAATGGACATGGGGAAAACAATTATTAGGAGATCGGGACGCTAACTCTCAAAACAACCGGCCGGGTCGTTACAACTAGATAAATTAGTTTGTCAATTCAATTGAAGAATACAATAGGAATATTAGATAGCCCATAACCCTAGATCATTTTCATCACATTGATAATATAAAAATATTTAAAGTTCATTAGTTATTTTCTTTTTAGTTTAATTACTTTAGCATTACTATTGATGTTTTTTTGATTTAGTTTAGTTAGTATTTTTTTTTTATTATTTATTATAACATGGCATCTTGGAATGATACACTACAACAAAACATGATTTTAGTGGTAATTATTTAATGGAAATAACTTAATTGTCGTTAAATTATTTAGTAAAGGAATAACATTAGCGGCTAATAAATATTTGTCAGCAATAAGTATATTTTTAGTGGTGATTCAAGAGAATTAGTCTGCTAACCTTTTATTTTTACTTTTTCTTTTTCTTACAATAATATTCCCCTCTAAATCTTCTCCCGCATAAATAATATATCACTTCTCTGATTTGCCTAAGAAAAAGGAAAATTTGCGCCACTAAGAATTAGGTCTCATTCTTTAAAGAACTTTTACAATTTTCATGGTGTAAGAAAACTTCCGCCTCCAGCAACCAAAATTGTTGCCAACCGCGGACATACCCACTTTTATCATTTTCTAACACTTGGGAATACACATCTCCTTCCCAAGCAACACTGCGGTGGAGGCTGGTCATTTGATCCGTCAGTATCCCGCAACCTTTCATTCATCATGTCCTGATTAATTAAGGGCATAACATAGTTAACAATAGAGATAAAATTAATACTTCAGAAATCTAATTTTCAATTTAGATATTTTCTTTAAGTTTTCTTTTGTTTTAATCTATTTCCTAGTTCAAGAAATAAAACAAAGAGAAGAAATCTTACAACTGCCTTTGTAGGCTCCTCATCCAATTGTCTACCATCCTTACGTTTTTTTGTGTGTCTGTATAAAAATTTCTGCTCGCGTAGGCTTTATACCATTCTTAGCCTATTAAAATAAAATTGATGTCAAATCTGCACGATAAAAAAGTGCAAATTTTTTAGTAAAAGAAAATACAGAAAAAAGGTATGAAAAGAATCAAAGAAGATTAAGATATACTAATCCAAAAACACGGCTTGAACCTGATACAATTTCAGGACGATAATCATTAAGAAGCACCTAAGACGACCGCTTGCAAACTATAACCAAATTTGTAATTCAATTATATAGGTTATTATTCATCTATTTCTTTGATTTCTTCTCATCATGAGTAGCTAAACTCATTAGCTAGGATTGTGGCTCAACCCTAGTGTGGGTATTTGATGGGTTCTTTAAATTAAGGCTTAGATGTTTATGAGTAATTGGTATTTGGGCTAATTTATGGTTTTCATGTTAAATTAGTGGTTGCAAACACTAATTGGTGTTTATTTGACTTGAGTTCTTCTTGAGAAAGAGAACTGGAGTCTAGAAAATCAGTCCAACAAGGAATTGGGATGTATTCAAGAGATTGATAGTCTCAATTAACGGGTTATACCTAGAGATAGTAAAACCCTACTTAAGCCTATGTTGCTTGCATGATTTTGACACCCAATTGGTCTCGAGATAGGCAATTAGGGCAAATCCACTTAATCTACCGAGAGGTATAGAGTGGGTAATTCCGTGCATTGGCTATATCACAATCCCCTTCATGACATCTTTGCCTTAGGTATTGCAATCCCGTTAAGTACTCACCTAGGAGAAAGTCATAGCCCTAGTCCTCTTTATCTATTAAGAAAATACTCAAAAAGACATTGGTTAGTTAATTAGCAATTTGCAATTAGTCTAAACCGTAGTTCTAATATAAAACCAAAAGTATGAGAAGTGCAATTAAGAGCACGAAACGCTAATAGATCACTTAGGAACTCAACTCCCACACTAGTAACTCCATGTGGATTCGATCCCGACCCGTTCAGATAAAAGCTGCATTGACCCTCATCTTGCTACTATTTAGTAGTGTAGGTGGGCGTCAATCACTTTTTGGCTCCATTGTCGGGGATTATATGGTGTTGATTATCTACGTGAATATTGGTGTTAAGTATTTTTCTTTCCTTTTCCTGTTAACGTGTGTGTTGAATCAATTCAGGTTCTAATGGCGGATCCTTTGGGAAACATCATTCCGGGGGAGGAGGTATATGACAACCAAGAAGATGAAATAAACCAAGTACCACCTCCCAGACGGGGCCTACATGCCAATATTAATGAGGACATTCCAGACCCTCCCCCGCCTCCACCTCCCAGAGCTTCCCCTCGGGTCCTTCCAAACGAGGGGTACGCCATTGCTATTGTCCCGCCTAGAATCTGGGCGGGAAATTTTCAAATAACAAATGTGATGCTGACACTCTTGGAGCTGCGAGGCTATTTCACTGGAGCCACCCACCAAAATTCTTACAAGCATCTGAAGGGATTCGTAGATACATGCTGGGGAAGTAAGCAGACGAATGTCTCAGAAGATGCCTTGAGGCTTCGGTTGTTTCCCTTCTCTCTTAGAGGGAAGGCACTTGATTGGCTCGAGAGACTTCCTAACTACTCCATATTTACATGGGACGAGCTAGCAGACAAGTTCATTGCGAAATTCTTCCCTCCCGGTCACATGGCAACGCTTAGAGATGAAATATTGGCTTTCAAACAAGAGCCAAATGAGCCTTTGCTTGAGATTTGGGAGCGCTACCGGAACATGATAAAGGAGTCTCCAAACAATGACATGACTGAGGCCATGATACAACTGACCTTCTACAGAAGCATAAATACCACAAATCAGTGTGTGGTCAATCAATTGGCTGGGGGAAACTTCATGAATCTACCATACAATGAGGCATGTGAGGTCTTAGATGAAATGGCTGACACTTCGTCAGCATGGCAAAGTAGAGCAAATGTGCCTCAGGGTGATTCAGGTGTTAGTGGTCTTCAGAAAGAACTTCAAGAACATGGGCAAGCAATTGCTGAGCTCACTACCACTTTGAATCAACTTGCCAAGGCACAACTTCAACAATTACAAGGGCCAAAGCAAGTTAATATCATGGAGGGAGTGAATGTTTTGGTGAACAAAAGAAGACCTCGGGGAAATCCAATTCAAAGAAACAATGAGCAAGGTGACCAAGGACCAAATGGGTATAGCCAAGAAGATTCATATGATGATCAAGATGAGGATGTCATGTATGCTAATAATTATCAAATCCAAGGGAACAATCAAAGCAACAATCAAAACTGGGGTAATCAAAGACAACGCAATTGGAACAATAACAACAATTCACGAAACTGGGGAACAACAACAACAAACAATGGGGGAGCAATAATGATACAACTGGAGCGGAGGAAATAACAACAACAATTGGGGTGGTAATGGTAGCCGGGGGTCGGGCTTTCAAAGGTCCCTGATGTACCAAAAACCAAGCAACCCACGCCCGTACTAAGCTCAAGGCCAAATCTCATCAAGTAATGACATGGGAAGAATTGAACAAATGTTCAAGCAAATGATGGAGCGTAATGCGGACTCTGATGCTCAATTGGCCTCCCACAACACCTCCATTAGAAATCTTGAAGTACAAATGGGCCAAATTTCTCACGCCTTGAACACACGCCCAAAGGGAGCACTACCGAGGGATACGGTGGTGAACCCCAAGGGTGGGAACAACAACAATACCGGTCACGACATGGCGGTGACCACAAGAAGTGGATGAGGCGGTGAGGCGAGTTCTTCTAGAAAAAAGAGAATTGTTGTTGATGATGATGAATTGCCAAATGATGAGTTACCAATTGAGGTTGAGCAAGTGGTGGAAGATCCAACTACTAGTGAGGTGAGAATTGACATTCATGATAATGGGGAGGATTTGCAAAGGGGCGTGAACCCGTCTAGGGAACACGTGATTGATATGCCGGAACCGGTGGTCCCAAAAGACAAGGCACTATTACCTAGGCTCCCACCTCCATATGCTCAAAGGTTGGAGAAGCAAAAGCAAGAGAATCAATTCAAAAAATTCATCGACATGATGAAGAGTCTTTCCATCAATGTCCCTTTGGTTGAAGCTTTAGAGAAAATGCCCGGGTATGCCAATTTCATGAAGGACTTGGTCACAAAGAAAATATCTATGGAGTGTTAAACTATAAAGATGACTCACCAAGTGAGTGCCATTGTGCACTCAATGCAACCCAAGCTTGAAGACCCCGGGGCATTTACCATTCCTTGTACAATTGGGAGTGCGGATTTCGCTAAGGCTTTGTGTGACCTCGGAGCTAGCATAAACTTGATGCCATATTCGGTCTTTAAGACACTGGGGATTGGTCAACCTAGGGCTACCTCCATGTGTCTTCAAATGGCGGATAGAACTATGAAGAGGCCTCTAGGAATCATTAATGAGTATTGGTGTGGGTTGACAAGTTCATTTTGCCAGCGGACTTTGTTATCTTGGATTGTGAAGTGGATTATGAAGTTCCCATCATATTGGGAAGGTCCTTCCTTGCAACGGGGAAGGCCTTAGTTGACGTGGAGGCCAGTGAGCTCACTTTTCGGGTGGGCAATGAAAAGGTTGTGTTCCATGTTTGCAAGTCAATGAAGCAGCCCAATAGCACAGAAGTATGCTCTTTCATGGACCTTGTCACCGAGGTCATTATTGATGATGCAAGCTCTATGATAAATGTTGAAGATCCCGTGGAGGAAGCTTTATTGAACCATGATGACATTGTGGTGGATGGCTTAATTGAGAGTACCAATGCTCTACAAGGCATGGGTTGTTATGCATATGGTCCTCGAAAGCTATCCTTGGACTTAGAGAATCAGAAAACTCCTCTAACAAAGCCTTCAATTGAAGAGCCACCTACATTGGAGTTGAAGCCACTTCCACCACACCTCAAGTATGAATATCTTGGTCTATCTCGTACTTTACCTTTTATACTTTCATCTTGCCTAACCCAATTGCAGGTAGACTCTACTATAAAAGTGTTAAAGAGGAGTAAAAATGCCATAGGATGGACACTTGCTGACATTCGGGGAATAAGGCCCGTATTTTGCATGCACAAAATCATTCTTGAGGATGGAGCAAATCCTTTCGTAGAACACAATTATAGGCTCAATGAAGCAATGCAAGAAGTGGTGAAGAAAGAAATATTCAAGTGGCTTGATGCAGGGGTTGTCTACCCGATCTCGGATAGTGCTTGGACTTCTCCGACCCAATGTGTTCCAAAAAAGGGTGGCATGACAGTGATCCAAAATGACAAAAATGAACTTATTCCAACAAGAACGGTCACATGTTGGCGGGTATGCATGGATTACCGCAAGTTAAGTGACTCGCAAGGATCATTTCCCCTTGCCTTTCTTGGATAAAATGCTTGATAGGCTTGGGGGTCGGGCTTTTTATTGCTTCTTGGATAGGTATTCAGGCTATAACCAAATCTTGATTGCCCTAGAGGATCAAGAAAAGGCTACTTTCACGTGTCTGTATGGTATATTTGCCTTCTCCAGGATGCCTTTTGGACTTTGCAATGCACCCACCACATTTCAGTGGTGCATGATGGAAATATTTACTGATATGGTTGAAGAATTCCTCGAGGTATTTATGGATGATTTCAGCGTAGTTGGGGACTCCTTTGATGAATGTTTGAGAAATCCTGACAAAGTCCTCGCTCGTTGCGAAGAGACCAACCTAGTGCTAAACTGGGGAAAATGCCATTTTATGGTGGAAGAAGGGATAGTGTTGGGCCACAAAATCTCGAGGAATGGAATTGAAGTAGACAAGGCAAAGATTGAAGTGATTTCTAAATTGCCACCTCCAACTTCGGTAAAGGGAGTCCGGAGCTTTCTTGGGCATGTCGGGTTCTACCGGAGTTTCATTAAGGACTTCTCAAAGATGGTCAATCCTCTCTGCAAATTTCTAGAGAAAGATGCCAAGTTCAACTTTGATGACAATTGTATGAAGGCATTTGAGCTATTGAAGCAAAATCTCACTTCCACGCCAACTATCACCATACCCGATTGAAGCTCCCCTTTTGAGCTAATGTGTGACTCTAGTGATGTGGATGTGGGGGAGGTTTTGGGCCAAAGGGTGAACAAGATCTTTCACCCCATCTATTATGCTAGCAAAACAATGAACTCGACCCAAATGAACTACACTGTCATCGAGAAGGAGTTATTGGCAATAGTCTTTGCAATGGAGAAATTTCGTCCTTATCTTATGGGTGCCAAGGTCATAGTTCACACCGACCATGAGGCACTCCGGTATCTCATGACGAAAAAGGACTCCAAGCCGAGACTCATGCGGTGGGTGTTGTTGCTTCAAAAGTTCGACTTGGAGATAATTGATAGAAAGGGAAGTGAAACCAAGTTGCCGACCATCTCTCCCGATTAGAGGAGCAAGGTCGACCTAGTGATGGGCTTGAAATTGATGATAGCTTCCTGGGTGAACAACTTCTTTCTGTGTCAATGCAAGAAATGCCATGGTTTGGGGACATTGCCAACTATATTGTCACCGGTGTTGTTCCTCTTGAGCTCTCTTCCAACAAAAGGAAGAAACTTAGGAGGGATAGCATGGATTTTTATTGGGATGAACCGTACTTATTCAATATTTGCAATGGCGGTTTCATCCGGCGATGTGTTCCCGAAGATGAGCAAAGGTTGATTCTGGAGTCATGCCACTCCTTACCTTATGGTGGTCATCATGGAGGGGCAAGGACCGCTTCAAAGGTGTTAAGTTGTGGTTTCTTTTGGCCTACGTTGTACAAAGATACTAGTGACTTAGTCAAGAGATGTGACGAATGTCAGAGAGCAAGGGGAATTTCGAAGAAATATGAGATGCCTCTCAATACCATTCTCGAAGTGGATATTTTTTATGTATGGGGTATCGATTTTATAGGCCCGTTTGTTAGCTCTTGTGGGAACACATACATTATCGTGGCGGTTGATTATGTTTGTAAATGGGTTGAAGTCGTGGCTCTACCCAACATAGAGGCCCGGAGTGTTATTGCATTTCTCAAGAAGAGCATTTTTACAAGGTTTGGCACGCCTCATGCAATCATTAGTGATGGGGGTCGCATTTCTGTTATAGAGCTTTTGACACTTTTCTTGCAAAGTATGGTGTCAATCACAAAGTTTCCACTCCTTATCATCCCCAAGAGAGTAGCAAAGTTGAAGTCTCAAACAGGGAAATCAAGAGTATATTGTCGAAGACGATCAATGCAAATAGGATCGATTGGTCAAAGAAGTTGGATGATGCTCTATGGGCTTATAGGACTGCTTACAAGACCCCGATCGGTATGTCTCCGTACCGGTTGGTGTTTGAAAAAGCTTTCCATCTACCGGTTGAGTTAGAGCACAAGGCCATGTGGGTTTTGAGAAAGTTGAATCTTGAATGGGATGTGGCAGCCAATCTTCGTGTGGGGTAGCTTAATGAACTTGATGAATTCAGATTCCATGCCTACTCCAGTTCGTCCTTGTACAAGGACAAGATGAAGTACCTTCATGATAAATATGCGCGTGGCAAAGAGTTCAAAGTAGGTGATTTGGTTCTCTTGTTCAACTCTCGGTTACGTCTATTTTCGGGAAAGCTTAAGTCGAAATGGAGTGGACCTTTTGAAGTTGTGTTTTTGACTTCGTTTGGTGCACTTGATCTAAATAAAAAAAGTGGAGAGATTTTCAGAGTTAATGAGCACAGGGTCAAGCACTACCTGGGCAAGATTGATGACAGCCACGTGATGGAACTTCTCCCTCTTAAGTGAATTAAGGGTAACTTGCGTCGTGCCGCGACGTTAAATCAGGCGCTTCTCTTGGGAGGCAACCCATGTGTTTTTCTTTGATTTTCTTTATAGTGTAGGAAATCCTTTTTGACTAACTGGTTGTGGGATGTTGTAGGATTATTTTGATGCAGTGCACAGGACTAAGTTGGAAAAAATAAGCTCTCTGAAGTTGCACTGCGGCCGCAATGCAATTTTGTGCGGTCCGCAAAGACATTTAACAAGAAAAGGGCTCTCTGAAGTTGCCACCGCGGTCGCACTGCGATTTTCTGTGGTCCGCGGTGGACCACTGCGGCCGCACTGCATTTTTTTGCGGTCTGCAGTGGACCTCTTGTCCAGTTCCCAGAAAAGTTGAGCACCGCAGACCGCGGTCATTTTGTGCGGTCCGCGGTGGGGTAAGTCAAGTAGGTCCCAGGCCATTTTCTATAAATAGGGACTGAGTCCCTCATTTTACACTTTTCTCTCCTTGAACTCTCAACAGTAAAACAATTGCACTATTCATCACTGTGTTCTTCACTACAACTTTTTCATCTCATTCATCTACACTTCATCCTACATCTAGTAAGTTTAATTTTGTTTTCTTACTTGTTTAATTTTTTTAATATCTTGTAAATAATTGCATTTCTTCTATTTTCTCCATTTTCTTGCAATCATAGCCTGGGGTTTGCTTAATATTAGTTAAATTAGGCGTAATTTAGTTAAATACACTATTAAACACCTAGGGTATCAAGAACATGTGAATTTAGATTTGAATTAAAATGAAAAAAAAATTAGAACCCTAGGTTGAGACTTCGTGCGGTCCGTGATGAATTTGTGCGGACAGCGGTGCTTCATTTGCATAAAAGCTTAAGTTGAGGACCGCGGTGCATTTTGTGCGGTCCGCGGTGCCTGAATGTGGACCGCAATGCATTTTGTGTTGTCTGCGATGACCATCTTCAGAGAGTGGGTATTCTGAACCCTACCTTAGTGCGGTCCGCGGTGACATTCTTTAGAGAGTGGGTATTCTAAACCCCACCTCAGTGCAGACTGCGGTGCATTTTGTGCGGTTTGTGGTAACATTCTTCAACGAGTGGGTATTCTGAACCCCACCTCAGTGCGGACCGCGGTGCATTTTGTGCGGTCCGCGGTGACATTCTTCAGAGAGTGGATAGTCTGAACCCCACTCAGTGCGGACCGCGGTGCATTTTGTGCGGTCCGCGGTGACATTCTTCAGAGAGTGGATAGTCTGAACCCCACTCAGTGCGGACCGCGGTGCATTTTGTGCGGTACGTGGTAGCTTCTTTGCGGTCGCACTTCATTTTATGAGGTCCGCAGCCTGCAATTTCTGCAACTCCATCTCCACTTACATGCTCCCTTTTTCTTCACTGATCCATACACTGCATTGATATTAACAAACTTTAACTGAACTCTACTTGCAGAAAATAGTCCAATCAAGAGGTGGTGGTCGAAAACAAAGTGGAAGAGGTGAGTCCTCCCGGGGGAGAGGCAAAGGGATGATTAAACTGGCCCCTCAAGTCCGGCAAGCCATAAAAGCCACCAGGAAAACAATTAGAGCCATGGATAAAGCTGCTTCCCATTCGGGAAGTGAGTATGAACCCTCTGGGGGAAGAATCTGATTCAGGGTCAGTGCCAGAGTATGTCCCAGACTTTCCGGAGAGATTCAGACTGAGGGATTCACCTACAGGCTCTCCTCCTGCCCAATCATCAGCACATTCTGAGTCCTCTGAGGGATCAACTGCAGGAAGTGACAATGAATACTCTACCTCACCCACAACTTCATTATCTGGTGAGCACTCCGCAGAAGAAGAAGAAGAAGAAGAAGAAGAAGAAGAAGAAGAAGAAGAAGAAGAAGAAGAAGAAGAAGAAGAAGAAGAAGAAGAAGAAGAAGAAGAAGAAGAAGAAGGAGGAGGAGGAGGTGAGCCCCAAGTAGGGGGAATAGAAAGAACCAGAAACCCAGAGGCATGTCAGGATAGATTGTTGAGCGAACCAGCTTTTTACAAGTTCCAAGAATGGTGGCCTGAGAAGAAATTGATCCTGGAGCGAAAGTTCATCACAATAGATCTTCTTCCAGACAACCCCAATGTGCTAAAACAGTTCAAATAAAGAAAAGGCTAGGACTACTTCAATTCTGGGGTGGTGGAGGCAAATGAGCACCTAGTCAAGGAGTTCTACACTAATGTTGCTTATGTTAAACAGGACTCCAAAACGATTAAGGTGCGGAATCTGACAGTGCTTTTTGATGGGAATGCAATAAATGGGTACCTTGACTTCGATGATGAGGATGAGACGGACTACTTGGAGAATTTTAACTTGGGGGATGATGCCCGTCCTTGACTAGCTGAACATTTGGAAATTCCGGGTACCACCCGAGACTGGTTGGAAGCAGGGAAGAAGATTCTGTGAAGAACATTGAACTTTGAAGCTAAAGGTTGGGAGACATTCGTGTGTAGCAGGCTAGACCCCACCTTTCACGAAAACTCCCTTCCTCTCAGACGTGTTGTGCTGGTGGCCTCAATCATGGCAGGGTACCCGATTAACATCGGGAATGTGATGTCACGGGTAATTAACCGGGTGGTGAATGAAGGCGACAGATCCTACCCTTTCCCCAACTACTTGACTATGTACTTTGAGGACCAAAAGGTAAAGGGGAGGAAGTTTGATGTAAAGGTGAAGCCAAAGGCCCCATTCTCCTGGTACAGCCTACAGAGTGATGACAACCCCAAGAGCAAGAAATTCAAAGGAAAATCCACTGTTTCCACTGGCTAGTCTGAAGAGCCAATGGTTGTAGTGGCATCTACTGAGCCTACCTCAGCCACCCCAGACATTGCTCCAGTCCCCTCCACTTCAGCAACCCCAGTCATTCCTTCATCTGCTGCATACCCTCTGACTGCCCACCGACTAAGCTAGACCCTATCCAGTATCAACAACTGGATGCAGGCAGCTACTTCTAAGATGTCTGTCCTTTCTACATCGGTGGCAGCCCAAGCTGCACCTCCTCCGCCATAGGTCCCACAGTCCGTGGAGGACACTCTCAAGGAGCTTTTGGACAACCAGAAGAAGATCCTTGAGAACGAAAAGTTGATTCTGGATGCTGTTGGCACTCGTGGAAAGGCACTAAAAGATCTTTCCAAGGAGACAAAGAAGTTGAGGAAGACACGTGCCTCCAAGGAGTCAATGAAGAAGTTACGGGAGGATGTAGATAAGATGAAGGAAGACCATTGCCTTTGGACCTGCTATTGCATGACCCATATTGAGATAGAGCCAGAGATAGAAAGGCCACCGAAGAGGAAGAGGGTGATTCCCTGTACTGAGGGCATTATTATAGAGTTGGCGGACCCGCAGGGAAGTACCTCGAGTCATCCACAGCTGCCAGTACAGGCCCAGGTTACAAAGGAGATCCAGGTCCCGATGGAGACACAGGGTTCTAGGGACCAGTCACAGGCTCCCATGCAGTCCGCAGACCCCGGGACCCATACTCAGGATCCTATGCAGACGGAGGGCCTATAGGGAGTTTCTCTTTACTCTTTCTCCTTCTTTTTGTGCTATTTTTGGTCAGTTAGCATTGAGGACAATGCTAGATCTCATTTGAGAGGGTAGCCCTAATTGGATTTGGATGACTGTATATATTTGATACTATTTTTATTATGCTTTCTTCTCTTTTGCTTTTGGTATGTACATAACTTTATAATTCTAGTACTTTTCGTATTTCGTACATTTGGTCTGTATATAAAGTTACCTTATGATGTATATATTCATTACCCCTTATGTATATTCGATTAATCCCATCTTGTATATATTCATTCTACGTTCCGCATTTTACTTTTCACATTTTTCCTTTTCATAGCTTCTTATTTTATTTTCGTAGCTTCTTGTTTTGAACTTTTACGTGCAATAAGCCTTTGGTTTTCTTAATGCCATGGTTCTTTTCAAAGGTGGAATTTGTGTGAACCGAGTGGCTCTTCCCGAGGATGGATGGTGTGATAACCTTCTTAAGGGTTTGAGTCTGTTTTTCTTTTTGCTTTTTGTGTAAATAGTAGCTAGTGAGTAATGGTGCCTCAAGCAAAGCTTCACTTGGGCCTAACACATTTGCCTTTGATCCTATGGTAAAAAATAAATCGTTGTGTTTAGGATGGTGAAAGTTGTGATCTTGAGACTCTTTTGTTGACCGATAATCATCGAGTGGTTTTTCGGGACCATTGTGTTGCTCAAATATTAGCTAAGGTCATTGTGGGACCCCGACTCTGTTTCTTTAGCAATCCCATAGCTTGAGTGGTGAGAATTTAAATTGCAAGTCCAAGTCCTGTGCCATTAGTCTAGAACTTGCCCTGAATGTTTGTCTAGGCGAAATCCTAAGTGTAGTTTGACACGAGATGTGATTATAGGCTCTCCTTCATCCGAACAATGACTTAAACATTTCCATAGCCTGCCAATGATAATTTCCCTAGTCAACCCTTTTGAGCCTTATGCCTTTTTCTTTCATAAACCATGATACAAGCCTTTACCCATTTTGACCCTCTCTTGGACCCTTTCTTTCCTTAGCACAATGCAAAAGCGTAGGTTTGGGAGGGAGACGAGGAATGCAACAAAATGAAAAAGAAGGTACAAAAGTGAAGAAAAGGAAAGGGCAATGAAAAAGAAAGAAAAATTCAAAAAAGAATGAACAATTTAGAAGAAATAAAGGGAATCAATGAAAGAAAAGAGATTAAAGGAGTGGAATGCTTAGAAAGGAGAAAAATGTTGAAATGAACAAGAAGGAGTGACAGTATGTCTCTCTAACCCCTCAGAAGGAGCTTAATGACCCAAAAAGTCAAGAGAATATGCGCAAAAGTGAAAACAAATGAAGTGCTTAAGGGAAGATGGAACCCACCTAGACCAAATATTTCCTACCTTGAACCAAAAGCCTTCCCCATTTCTCCACAAAAGTCCTATATGATCTTGAGTTGAATGAAGCTTACATTAGTGGCGACTCACATAAGGGGCAAGCCCATGGTACTTAGAGCCGAACTTGAGACCTTTCCTTGAGAGAGATGAGTGTGCTTCCATTGACCTCGTTCTAAGTGCTACAATATAAAAGTGATGTTTGCTTAGGGAGAGTTTAGGAGTATGAGTCGGGGTTCCAAAATGACCATAGTAGTAGAAAGAGTTTCTTTGATGGGTTGAGTCAACTCTTGATGCTCTTGTGTCGCACTGAATCCATGGTGTTTAAAAGGTCAAAGGTTGTTAATGATTCATTTTAATTGAGGGCGATTGTTAGTCCCAATTGATGCTAGAAGAGGTTACCTTAGGACAACTAATTTTCTTGGAGTTACTCTTAAGGGATGTGGCTTATTTTGTTTGCTTGAGGACAAACAAAAGCTTAAGTTTGGGGGAGTTGATAACTAGGGATTATACTTTATTTCACACTCCTTCTTGCTTAAGTTTTGGTTAAAATTGTATACAAAATAGTCCCAAAAGCTTACTTGTTGTACTTGTTTGCAGGGTTTAGTCAAAAAGGTGACAAATAGTCAAAACCAGCTCAAAAATGAGTGAAACATGCACAAGTACCAAGAACAAGTCCAAGCTTAGTCCAACAGACCAGTGCGGTCCGCAATCCATTTAGTGCGGTCCGCACTGAGGAGGTTCAGAGAGGTGATTTTGGAAGCTTAAGCAGTGCGGTCGCAAAACCATTTTGTGCGGACCGCACTAATGAGATTCAAAGAGATGATTTTGGAAGCTTCATACCAGTGCGGTCTGCACTCCATTTTATACGGATTGCACTAGTGAGATTCATAGAACTGAGTTTGAAGGCTTGAAGACCAGTGCGGTCCGCACTCCATTTTGTGCGGCCGCAACAGGAGACACCGCGACCGCGTTGCATTTCATGCGGTCCGCGGTGTCCAAGTTCAGAGCAGCTGATTTCCAAGCCAAAAAGCCTCAACGTGGCCGCACTCCATTTTGTGCGGTCCACAGTACCCGCAAGGGTAGTTTTGTCCAAATTTTTTAGCCTAGTATAAATAGTTTCTTTTCTCATTCTTAGGTTAGCTTTTGTACTCTCAGACATTCAGGAGCTCGTGAACGTTTTTCTTTCATCATTTTGATTAATTTTAGAAGGGTTTTAACATTGAATCTTTCAATTTTAGTTTGCAATTCAATTATATGGGTTATTCTTCATCTATTTCTCTGATTTCTTCACTCATCATGAGTAGCTAAACCCATTAGCTAGGGTTGTCGCTCAACCCTAGTGTGGGTATTTGATGGGTCCTTTAAATTAAGGCTTAGATGTTTACGGGTAATTGGTATTTGGGCTGATTTATGGTTTTCACGTTAAATTAGTGGTTGCAAACACTAATTGGTGTTTATTTGACTTGGGTTCTTCTTGAGAAAGAGAACAGGAGTCTAGAAAATCTGTCCAACAAGGGATTGGGATGTATTCAAGAGATTGATAGTCCCAATTAACGGGTTAAACCTAGAGATAGTAAAATCCTACTTGAGCCTATATTGCTTGCATGATTTTGACACCCAATTGGTCTCGAGATAGAGGAAATTAGGGCAAAGCCACTTAATCTACCGAGAGGTATAGAGTGGGTAGTTCCGTGCATTGGCTATATCACAATCCCCTTCATGACATCTTTGCCTTAGGTATTGGAATCTCGTTAAGTACTCACCTAGGAGAAAGTCATAGCCCTAGTCCTCTTTATCTATTAAGAAAACACTCGAAACGACATTAGTTAGTTAATTAACAATTTGCAATTAGTCTAAACCATAGTTCAAATATAAAACCAAAAGTATGAGAAGTGCAATTAAGAGCACGAAACACTAATAGATCACTTAGGAACTCAAATCCCACACTAGTAACTCCCTGTGGATTCGATCCTGACCCGTTCGGGTAAAAGATGTATTGACCCTCATCTTGCTACTATTTAGTAGTGTAGGTGGGCGCCGATCACTTTTTTGCATCGTTGCCGGGGAGTTATACGGTGTTGATTATCTACGTGAATAGTGGTGTTAAGTGTTTTTCTTTCCTTTTTTTGTTAACGTGTGTGTTGAATCAATTCAGGTTCTGATGGCGGATTCTTTGGGAAACATCATTCCGAGGAAGGATGTATATGACAACCAATAAGATGAAATAAACCAAGTACCACCTCCCAAACGGGGCCGACAGGACAATATTAATGAGGACATTCAAGACCCTCCCCCGCCTCCACCTCCCAGAGCTGCCCCTCGGGTCCTTCCAAATAAGGGGTACGCCAGTGCTATTGTCCCGCCTAGAATCCGGGTGGGAAATTTTCAAATAACCAATGTGATGCTGACACTCTTGGAGCAGCGAGGCTATTTCACCGGAGACACCCACCAAAATGCTTACAAGCATCTGAAGGGATTCGTAGATACATGCTGGGAAAGTAAGCAGACGAATGTCTAGGCAGAAGAGTTATGCGGACCGGAAGGTCCGGGATGTGTCTTTCATGGTAGTAGAGAAGGTACTGTTGAAGGTGTCACCCATGAAGAGTGGTATGAGATTCGGAAAAAGGGGAAAGATGAGTCCCCGGTTCATTGGGCCTTTTTAGGTACTTCAGAGGGTTGGAGAGGTGGCTTATAGACTTGCCTTGCCACCCAGCTTAATGAGTGATCATCCGGTATTCCATGTGTCGATGCTCCGGAAGTATATTGGTGACCCGTTGCATGTTTTAGACTTCAGCATAGTTCAGCTCGAGAGTGATATGTCATATGAGGTAGAGCCAGTGGCCATTTTGGGTCATCAGGTCAGAAAATTAAGGTCTAAGGACATAGCTTCAGTGAAGGTGCAGTGTAGAGGTCAACCAGTGGAGGAGGCTACCTGGGAGACCGAGCGGGAGATGCAGATCAGATATCCTCACTTTTTTGAGACTCCAGGTATGTTTCTAGACCCGTTCAAGGACAAACTTTTGTTTAAGAGGGGGAGAATGTAACGACCCAGCCGGTTGTACGTAGAACCTGCATTATTATTACTGTTTTTTCCTTGCCGTACATTGATTATAATGTTTATGATGTGTTAGATTCGGTTGGCTCGGTTTCAGAATGGTTGTAGTGAGAATTGAGACACTTAGTTTCTAAAAATAGCCTTATAGTTGAAATAGTCAACTAGGAGTTGACTTATTGGTAAACGACCTCAGAATGCGGACTTTATGGCTCGGATAGCTTCATTAGGTTATTTGAGACTTAGGAGTGTGTTCGGAATATTTTTGTGATGTCCGGTGTAGAATTAGGCTTGAATTTGCGAAAGTTAGTTTTTGGTGATTTCCGGTCGGCAGTGGAAAATAGGCTATCAGGGTCGGAATGGAATTCCGACAGTTGGAACAGGTACGTAATGTTATTTTGTATATGTGTGAAAAATTTCAGTTCAATCGGAGGTGTTTTGGATGGCTTCAGCATCGTTAGTGGGTTTCATCTCATTAGCATAATTTGATGTGAAAAATCTGAACTTGATAGATTTGGAGCATTAGAAAGTTGATTCGAGGGGCAAGCGTGTTGCGGGGTAGATTTCGGGCTAGTTTGAGGTAAGTAATGTCTTTAAATCCTGTCACGGGGGTATGAAATTCCGGACTTTACATCCTTTCACTATTTTGGAGTGATGCACACACTGGATGACGAGTGTGGGGCGTGCACGAATTGGAAATTTGGAAATTGTTCCTACTGAGGCAACTATTGATCTGCGAATCTGTTTTTGAATCATATGTTAATAGTATTACTATGTTTGGATATATATTTGGGTTGTAAGCCATGTTTGGGGCCTAGTGTCGATCTGTTTAAACCCTTTGGGGATATTTTCCTGATATTCCTCACTTAGAAATCATGATTTTACACTTAGTCTTTCCTGATAAATTGTTTGACACTCAGATTTATTGATAGTTATTATTTCTTGAAATGAAGTACTATTTTGGGTCGAGAACCCCGTCTATTTATGGCCCGAGTGGCATGTTGAGAGTGTCTGACTGAGTGAGGTCGAGGGCCAATATTGTTAGGATGTTTATGATATGAGAGAGGCCGAGAGCATGAGTGATTGATGCCATGATTTGGCTTGTTTATAGCGTTTGGGCTATAGGAGCCCCTCCGGAGTCTGTACACACCCCCAGTGAGCGCAGGTACCTACTGAGTGCGAGTGCCGAGGGACGAGTGATTGGGAGGTATGAGTGACTGTGAGGTGCTGAGTGACTGTTATTGAGTGATGGTGAGGTGTTGAGTGACTGCTTATGAGTGATGATCTGGCCCGAGGGGTGGTTTATAATGATATTTTGTTGAGCTTTTGATTATGATTCACTTCATTTTTCACACTGAGATTTTTGGGAGTTTACTGAGAAACATTTGAGAATATACTTGTTCAAAGGATTTTTACGGAAACTGGTTTTCAAACATATGTACTAGATGTTTACTTTATTAAGACTCAATATTTTTACTATTTGTGAATTGATGTTTGGTACTGTGTGATTCTTAACTTCAGACTTGATTTATTTTCATTACTACTGAGTTGGCGTACTCATCATTACTCCATGTACCTCTGTGTGCAGATCCAGGTACTGGTTCTGAACAGTAGTCATTTGCGTCTGTTCGGCGTCAGCATTCAGGATTTCGAGGTAGCTTTCCAGCGTCCACAGCTTCTCCATTTCCCTTCCTTCATTAGTATTTAGTATCTTGTTCTGAGACATTGTTTTATGACATTAGCAGTGTTAGTATTATTCTTAGATGTTCGTGATCAGTTGACTCCAGTTCTGGGGAATAGTTTTAGACTTAGATTATATTACGTTTTGTTAAAGACTTAGAAGATTTTATACTTGCTATTAATGATTTTGGTAAATTTTATTAAAGGAATTGTGTAATTATATGATAGTGGCTAGCCTAGTTCCACGATAGGCGCCATCACGACCAGTTAGGATTTGGGGTTGTGACAATCATGTCGTTGATACCAACCGTGGCCATGAGCGAATACCACAATTACCCAATATGCATAATGTAGCTGGAAATACCTCGTCGTCTCGTGGTACTTTTCTGTGCTTTCACATAAACTCTTTTTTGTTCTATTCATTTTTTCTTTCTATAAGTGAAAAACGTTATATAAGAAATATATTAATGCAAACCTTAACTGACTGTTGCGTAGGATTATTAGTTTAGTTTCAACTAGTAATCATCCATCATGTGAACTGGCTTTGTGTGTCGTCGACCGTTTTGGTTGTATTTACATGATTATGAGTAGTTAACTACCGTCCATCATAGAGAGATGTCTTAAGACTTATAAACTCAAATAAAAATATACCTCCTCAAATGAGTTGGTAGAGACTCAGTTTATTATGCTAATACTATTACTGAACTTCTGGACAAATATTAAATCAAAGAGCCAATATAGATTACTCTCCCTCTAGAGTTTCAGAGTTTGAGAAATTATGGCTTTACTTTGATAACATCTATTACTTGCATTTATAAATGATGTCTGCCATTTAAACTCATTGAATTCTTATTAGTAAATATTATTGGAAACTATAAAAAAATTGAAAAGCTACAAGTTACAATCGACAATTGAATGGTTAATCATTTTGTGGTTATAGGCATGGCTGGTGCACCAGTGACCCAAAATGATTGGTCAATCATTTTATGTCATGGATGTTGTGGTAATTTTGATTGTTTGTTGCACTTGATATATGCTTAATTTTAGGCAAGAGTTGGAATTTCTAGAGTATGTCTAGCAGCAACTAGTTTTTGGATCAAGGAAGGTCAAGAGAATGTGTTTGGCTTTTGCTTAATCTGACCAGTGGAAAACAATTCCTTTTCAATATTCAATCCTCAATCTACCACCTGAGAATTCACTCCTAGTTAATAGGCACAATATGCAGCTCTCCCATTTTTGCATATATCCAGTAAGCTTGTCATTTTTATTATTAGGTTACCCAAAATTATATGTTGCAGTCTATCCAGTTGAGAAACACTTAAGCTCTGGTCCAGATAACCTGAAAATGCTAATTATATATATTCCTTTGCCTCTCTATTTGTCCAGAATTGGTGTACACGTATGTGTCTGTATAAGTTATTGTATTTTAGATTGGACTATCATCTAAATGATAGAAATGCTAAATGAGTAAAAGGAGATTCATTTTTCACATTATTTATCTTATTATCTCAGGTCAAACAGTATGATGTGAAAGATTTCAGTACGAGGAAGAATTGCAGAATTGTTTGAGGGCTTCTACTCTTTTGTTATTATGAATATTATATAGATTTAGCGATAATAACGTTGGTTATTTTGTTTGGACAATGTAATTTTATTTACATGTCGTTCATACATTAGTAAAAATTAATACTTTATTTGTTTTTCTAGATTGAATGAAATATATTATGTTTTTATGAGTTAAGTAGCATATTTTATTAGTATATTTGCAGCTTAATGATAGTTTGGTTCTTTATTTGCCGCTAATTAAAGGGTATTTTAATTCGAGAACAAATTTGATTTAGCATCTGTTATAGTTGCAGCTACACAATTGTCATTATAGCCTATGACTTTTGGTGGCAATTTAATTCAATTTACTAGCAATAAAAATAGGTGTTAAAGTGCAAACTAGGCCTCTTATGGAATTAGTTTAGCAACAATTTTAGTTGCCGCTAATTTATTATTGTTAAAGCATGTGACTTTTGACGGCAATATAGTTTGATTTACTGGCCAAAATGTTAGACAATAAAGTGCAAGTTAAGCCTTCTATGGAATGGATTTTGCAGACATTAAATTGCCACTAAATATTTGACATTAAAGCATTTTACTTTTAGCGGCAATATAATTAGATATATCGGACAAAAAGAATGACCGTTGAAGCACAAACTAAGCCTATTATGAAATGGATTTAGCAGCCATTTAATTGCCGCTAAATTTTAGCCGTTAAAGCGTGCAACTTTTAGTGGAAATAGAACCTAGATTTACCGGCACTTCTTCGAATAGCCGCTAAAGCGACGCCAGCAACAATGGCTAAAACTGAATAGCCGGTTAAAGACCTTTTTTGTTTTAGTGATAATTATTCGAATGATGGTTATACTTATTTTGATGATCCTTTTCCATATTGTGGAGGACCCCACTGGTGAAAAAATTGTCAGAATATTCCCGGGTGTGAGTTGTGCACACAATCTCAATCCTTTGAGTGGAATATTTGTAATATGTGTGATGGTCAATATGGCCATTGGGATGGTTGTCCTAATTCTTTTTATCCTTCTCTAAGCCATTATTATGATCATTCTAACGTTGTTTGTGAGTTTGATAGGGGCATGAAGTGCAGGATATGAAACTTGATGCATATATTAGGGATATTTTGAGGCAAGTAACAGAGCAACATGATGAACTCAAAAAATATATGAAAAAAATGAGGGCAACAAACACAAGAATTAAGGCCAATATGAAAGAATTGAATGGAGAGAGTGAGTTCCAACAAAAGGAAAATTTTGAAGAAGTGGAGATTTTGAGCCAAACATGGCTAGTGGAACAAGCTGAAAATAGTAATGAGTTGGAACAAGCTGAAATTTTGGCACAGCTATTCAAAACTTGGAGGCTCAATTGAATACAAAGGTTGATGTGTCTAACGCCCAGAAAATAGTAATGAGTTGTGTGAAGCTGAAAAAGAGCTTATATGCCAAATTGAGGAGCTAAAAGTAGAGAGCCAATCATTTGACCATACTTTTATTGATGATTTCCATGTTGAGGAAAGCATTCTAGAGTCATGTGAGGAAGTAGATAATATTATATTTGAAGACTCTAGTGTGTGTACGTATGAGGATGTAAAGAGTAATAAATTCTAGAGTTAGGGCGTATTGGTCCTCATTCCATATATTTTTCAACATTGTATTTGGATGATGACATGAAAATCGATTCATCTGAGCCTCTGGAGGAGCCAATGGATGAGGAACGAGGTACTTACATTCTTGAATTTGTCGTGCCAGAGAGACAAAGTGATATACATGATCTGAAGGCCAAGAAGTGTAGAATACGATATTGGTTGCTTGGCCCAATTAAATTTGTCTCATCGCTCGGGGAGCATAACAGAAAGCTTGATGACAAATTGGGGACTCAATTCATAAGTTCGAGGTGGAGGCAAAAAAAGTGGTTCAAGTCGTACCGCGACGTTAAATTAGGCGCTTGTTGGGAGGCAACCCAGCTTTACTGCTTTCTTTATTTTTTTTATTTCTTTCTTATTGTATTGTTTTTGTAGTGTTGTTTTGTTTTGTAGGATTTTGATCATAGGGAGAAAAGTCATAGGAAGTGTGCAAAAGTGAGCCATGTGTTGGAACTAAGTGTGGGGTGCCCGCATAAAGGATCATACCTGGGAGAAGTCTGAGTATCCCGTGAGATGCTAATGCTTCAACCTTTGGCCTATGTGATGACCCAAATGGTCATTTTAAGAATTTAGACCCATTTCTAGGCTTATTAAACATAAAAAAAAACTAATTTTTAAATACCTCAATTTACGTGCACAGTCCGTGCGTGAAACCGAAAAGTTTTTATGTTAAAATATGAGAAATACTAATTTTTAGAGTTAAGATTTGATTATAGTTGACTTTGGTCAATATTATGATTAAACGAACCTGGATCTGTGTTCCGACGATCCAGGGAAGTCCGCAGTAAAATATGGGACTCGGGCGTATGCCCGAAAATGAATTTCGAGGTCCCAAGCCTTAGAAATCAATTTTTGAAAGAAATTATTTTGCTAAAATATTTATGAAATAAAGAAAAGAATTAATGTTTGAAATCACTGGTATCGGGCCCGTATTTTGGTTCCGGAGCCCGGTACATATTTGTAATGATATTTAGGCCTTTCTTGTGAAATTTGGTGAAAAACGGAGTTCGTTTGACGTGATTCAGACATCCGAATGAAAAGTTATGAACTATAAGTGTTCTTGAGAAAAATAATGAGTTTTGAGGTTTAATTTATAGTTTTACATGTTATTTTCATGATTTGATCACACAAGAAAGTCTGTATGATGATTTTAGACTTGCGTGCATGTTTGGTTTAGAGCCCCGAGGGCTCAGGTGAGTTTCAAATAGGTTTGGGTTGTGTTGCGCTCGTTCTTTCTTATGCTTTGACGTCGCTTCTTCAAGCATAAATGATATCATATTGAACAAATGAGCTCCGATTTCTATTTTGAATGAAGTATTAGATCCGTATCGTAATTATGGACCTGTAGCAAAAAGAATCATCAAATTTAGACATCGTATGATATCATATTGACTACTTGGCCTTGTTATTTTATTGTTAGATATTGTTGTGGTTATTTTAGAAAGAGTATTGGTTTTTTTAGTTGGATTCCTTGAGGTACAAAACGGTTGAGCGGTTTGGCATTATTTTTACGAATTATATATATATATATATGTGTGTGTGTGTGTGTGTGTGTGTGTGTTCCTGTTGGTTTCATTTTTTATAATATTCAGGAAATGATGAGGAATGCAGTTTAACTGTTTTATGATTGTTGAGGTTTACGTGGTTGTTTGATTTCAATTGATTGTTGCCAATTGTTATGGCAAGTGTATTAAAAGTCTTGGTTGTTGATTTTATCATGGTACATAAAGACTAAGTTGGGTTGACAGCGTTACGGTGTTTACATATATTCTGGTTGGTTTTATTGTGAAATGATATTGGTTGAAGCTTACGAGCTATACTGTTTTCTGTTTGAAATTGGTTGAAATAAAAGTGTTGTGAAAGGCTTGGCCTGAACTGTGAAAGTTTTTGATGAATAAAAAAAATTGGTGTGATAAGGGTGGATAATTGATTGTGATATTGTGAATATGTAGGATCGGGTTGCACGCCACAACAAGACAATGATAAGGGAGAATACGCATGTTTTACTGTTTATAAAATGAAGGATGGAACACTCATTATTTTATTGTCATTATTTCATACTCTGCTTTTACTATTATTTTAAAGTGAAACTTGTTCTGTTTACAATTTGTCGAGACATAAATATTGTGAAAGGTTTTGACTTGAAATGCGGTAATAAGGGGGCTGTGATAAGGGGGTTGTGATAAGGGTGGATAATTGATTGTGATACGGGTGAATAAATTGATCGGGATACAAGTGAATAAATTGATATGATATGTCTGGTGGGATCGGGTTGCACGCCGCAACAAGGAGCAATAAGGGAGGACAATTATATTTTTAATGATTTTCAAAGAAGAACCAAGATTTGAAAACTACCATTTTATATTACTATTTTTCATATTTTGGCACTACTTTTATTTAAAGTTAAAGTTGAAAACTTGAAAATCATTTGAGAGGTTGTTATAGATGAGGCCTGGAAAAGGCGGTTGAGTTATTTCATTGTTGTTGCAGTACTTTATTATTTGTTTAGATTTCCTTCTTGCTTTATATTTATTGTCTCAGTTAAATTTTTCTTGTTTGTGTAGAATTGTTTTATTGTGTTATTGTATATATTATTGTCCCCGGTTAAATGTTGTTAATGCCCCGCCGTAGCCTCGTCACTACTTTGTCGAGGTTAGGCTCGGCACTTACTCAGTACATGGGGTCGGTTGTACTGATACTACACTCTGTGCTCTTTTGCACATATCCAGGTACCGGCCAACAGTAGAGATTTTTAGAGCAGTAATCTATTTTCTGGAGACACGAGGTATATCTGTCGGCGTTCGCAGATCACGAGAGTCTTCTCTTAGTTTGTAGAGACTGTTTTATATTTTTCTCAAAACAGTTGTATTATTTCTTTCAGCCCATTATTTGTAGTAATCTTAGAAGTTCGTGAATTGTGACACCAGACCCTGGGGGAGTCTTAGAGTTATGTATTTAATTAGTTCGTGGTTCGGTTTATTAAATTGTTATTATTTTATCTATGAAATTATTCATCGACAACCATTAAATTCAGTTTATTTTATGATGTCTAAATGAATAATCAATGCAAAGTAGTTAATCGAATTCTAATATTGGCTTGCCTAGCGAGTCTGATGTTAGGCGCCATCACGATCCCTAAGGTTGGAAATTTGGGTCGTGACAAGTTGGTATCAGAGCACTAGGTTTCTTAGGTCTCACAATTCACGAACAAACTTGGTAGAGTCTGAAGGATCAGTACGGAGACGTCTGTACTTATCTCTCAGAGGCTATGAAGTTAGGAACAATCTCACTTCTATTCTACTCTATCGTGCGAATTTATTTTACCATTGATGATTGAACTTGTTTATTCTTGTCCTCTCGCAAATCTCGACAACACGCAATGTGCCTACAACCGGACAAGAAATGGAGCCCCAACGACAGCTAAGATTAGGAAAAGAGACAGAAGTAGAGCTCAGTCTAGAGTTCAAACATCAGCACCTATTGTACAATCTCAAATGGATCTAGACGTAGAGGTTCTAGCTCAGTCGGTACATGTTAGACTAGTCCAGATTCCATAAGGATTCATAGCTACTCTAGTATTGTATAACAAGGGAATAATTGAAGGCAATTGGGTTGCTTTTTTCAGTGTTTCAGATGACGGATTCCACCAAGAGGTGGTGGAAAGATTATGTAATTACTGGACCAGTTGTGGCTCTAACTGAAGATGCAGACGTATTGAGAGAACACCTAGTAAATCATGTAGGGGTGCAACAGACTTGGCATCTGGTTGATTTATATGAGTTGTGGAGTTTAACATTGTGTTTTAAATCAAACATTGTGACCTATGACTTCGTGCCAAGTGGAAAAGTCCACTGTCAAGGAATAGATTGCAGGGTCATGTGTTATATCGATTTTGGCTTGAAATGTATAAGGCCGGAGATGTTGCAAGAGATAAATTTGGGAATTGCGGTATGTCGGTCTCCTTAATAACCGTATACCTCAGTACCAAAGGAGTTATTCGAACAACTTTAAATCTACAGAAGGTCTACTCAGTGTGGAAGTCACGATTGCGGATTTTGGGGTGCTCCAGATGGAGTACAGTGGTTGACGAGCTTCTAGACTATATGGTTCGTGCCAAGAATTATCTATGTTGAGCTTTACTTTTGTGATCATTGTGTGTCAATAGATATGGGAGTTACCCCAAAAGAATAATGAATAGAAGGGGTAGCTCAGCAGTGTTGAGTTAGCATAGTAAAAGAAGAAATTGGCCGTTGGTGTTTGTGACAAGCCTACGAAGAGGGTGACCAGCCAATGCAAAATCAATTACTTGACTCAGTTCTCATAAATGCTTTTTAAAGAGTTTATTTCTCGAAATTTCCATTTTGCGTGGCGCATAAGGTTTGAACGGTTGCGTCAGGTCATATGACGGTGTCAGAATATGTCATCAGGTTCGATAAGTTAGCCCGTCATACTCCTTCGTTGGTTCATATAGCCAGAGGGCGAGGCCCCAGACTCATTAAAGGACTCAAATATGATTGTAAAATTTTGGACGATTCAGGGCAGGTTGATACTTCATTTCGGCTAGTGATACAAATTGTCCTAGACTTGGGAGAGTCAGATTTCATCAGAACACTCAGGTTATGTGCCCCATTGCGGTTACAACTCAACTTACATGTCCAAGGTGGAGGTCAGACTCCTAGAGGTGGAGACTCGCCCTGTTGGTATATTTTCTATGGTAGGGCTGAGGTCGTCACATTAAATGGTGTGATTACAAGAACAATCTCTAATTATTATATAGTGATGATTTCCTGAACTTAATACGGTTATGCGTAACTAATAAAATTCTTCTAATGTGCTCTACTCTCGGGTGAGCTTCGTAACTCAAAAATCTACTTGTGTGAACACTAGTATTGAGAAATTCTATGGAGATAGCAATGTTTATCATTACATGTTTTAATTTTGTTTAACGGAAAATATTTGAAAGAAGAAAATGGAATGTTTCGATTGGCGGTGTGCATATTACTTGTGATTCAGAACTGAGGGCGAGATCCTCGCATTTTGATATGATTTGGTATGTTTAAATCGAGTTACGAGCCGCGGTGGAAGTTATGTAGGGACGAGGTCCTTGTGATGGAAATTATTGTGTTTAAAGTCTCCCTTGTGAATTAAAACTTTACTATAGTACCGGTAGGGAGTCATGCGTGTTAGGCTTATTCAACAATTTATGTATAAAATAATGATAAGGATCATAATAATAAATGAATAAATAATAATAATAAAAGTAATACTAATAATAATTAAATAAATAAAGAAATAAATAAACTAATTAATTAACTGTGTATAAGTTGCCAAATCCGTGTCAGAATTATTGAGCTTTGACCTACGAGGCATTATATAGTAGACGGTGTAGATTGCCAGTTGGATGGTTTGATCCTGGAGAATCTCGGTTATTGGGTATCGACTTAGTTCAGGAGGCCTTAGATAAGGTCAAGATTATTCAGGAGAGACTTCGTGCAGCTCAGTCTAGACAAAAGAGTTATGCCGATCGTAAGGTTCGTGATGTGGCATTCATGGTTGGAGAGAGAGTATTATTTCGGGTATCGCCCATGAAGGGTGTTATGAGGTTTGGAAAGAAGGACAAGTTGAGCCCTAAGTATATCGGGTCGTTTGAGATTCTTGATAAAGTGGAGGAGGTGACTTATAGACTTGGGTTGCCTCCAGGGTTATCCTCAATTCATCCATTATTCCACGTGTCTATGCTCCGGAAATATCATGGTGACCCGTCCCACGTGTTAGATTTCATCTCTGTCCAATTGGACAAAGACCTGACTTATGAGGAGGAGCCGGTAGCCATTTTAGACCGGCAGGTTTGTCAGTTAAGATCTAAGAGTTATCCTTCAGTTCGAGTGTAGTAGAAAGGTCAGCCTGTTGAGGCAGCTACTTGGGAGTCCGAATCGGGCATGCTGAGTAAATATCCACACTTGTTTGCTAATTGAGGTAATCTCTATGTCCGTATGAGGACGAACGTTTATTTTAGAGGTGGAGATTGTGATGACCCAAAGGGTCATTTTAAGAATTTAGACCCAATTCTAGGCTTATTAGTCATAAAAAGACTAATTTTTAAATACCTCGATTTGCGTGCGTAGTCCGTGCGTGAAACCAGAAAGCTTTTATGTTAAAATATGAGAAATAGTAATTTCTAGAGTTAAGATTTGATTATAGTTGACTTTGGTCAACATTTTGAGTAAACGAACCTGGATCTGTGTTCCGACTATCCAGGGAGGTCCGCAGTAAAATATGGGACTCAGGCGTATTCCCGGAAATGAATTCTGAGGTCCCAAGCCTTAGAAATCAATTTTTGAAAGAAATTATTTTGCTGAAATATTTATGAAATAAAGAAAAGAATTAATGCTTGAAATCATTTGTATCGGGTCCGTATTTTGGTTCCGGAGCCCGGTACAGATTTGTAATGATATTTAGGCCTTGCCTATGAAATTTGGTGAAAAATGGAGTTCGTTTGACGTGATTCGGACATCCGGTTGAAAAGTTATGAACTATAAGTGTTCTTGAGCAAAATAATGAGTTTTGAGGTTTAATTTATAGTTTTATATGTTATTTTCATGATTTAATCGCACGAGCAAGTCTGTATGATGCTTTTAAACTTGAGTGCATGTTTGGTTAAAAGCCCCGAGGGCTCGGGTGAGTTTCAAATAGGTTTGGGTTGTGTTCCGCTCGTTCTTTCTTATGCTTCGACGTCGTTTCTTCAAGCATAAATGATATCATATTGACTAAATGAGCTATGATTTCTGTTTTGAATGAAGTATTAGATCCGTATCGTAATTACGGACCCGTAGCAAAAAGAATCATCGAATTTGGACATCGTATGACGATTTTATGGTCATTTTACTAAGGTTGCCAGATTTTTCAGGTTAATTACGAAATTACTCCTGACGGCGTATTAAAAATCTTCACTATCTGAAAATATTAAAACCTACCTATCTCCTTCATTATAAGGTCAAATTGAGTGATTCAAAAGCCTTAATGTAACTAACCCACCGATCGTTTTGAGCTCTAGCGCGTCGTTTAGCGGTTGGAAGTCATGAACAACTTCATTTCAGGTATTATGACTTGTGCGTATGGTCGGAGTTGAAATTCGGGAAGTTCGGAGTTAAATTGAAAGGAAAATTCTCATTTCGGAAGCCTTAAGTTGGAAGAATCGGCTAAGACTGGGATTTGGAGTAAACGACCTCGGAATCAGGATCTGAAGATTCCAGCAGGTTCGTATGTTGATTTCGGACTTGGGCGTATGTCCGGATCGGGTTTTGGATAACCCGGTAGCGTTTCGGCGTATATTGTGGAAGTTAGCATTTTCGAAGGAATTTTCTAAGTTTGGCTTGAAGCGCATTTCAGTGATATTGATGTCCGTTTAGGATTCTGAGTCTGGGAATAGCTTCGTATGGTGATTCTGGAGTTGGGAGTGCGATCGGAAGTGAATTCAGATGTCCGTAGGTTATTTTGAAGTCGTTTGGCTAAAGATAGAAATTTGAAGGTTCTTGAGAAATCCGACCGGAAGTGGAAATTTTGATATCAGGGTCGGAATGCGATTCCGAAAGTTTGAGCAGGTTCGTAATGTCGAATATGACTTGCGTGCAAATTTGGGGTCAATCGGACGTGATTTGATAGGTTTCGGCATCGGATGTGAAAGTTTGGAATATCAAAGTTCATAAAGTTGAATTTTAGTGCAATTCGTGATTTCGGCATTGTTTGATGTGATTTGAAACCTCGAGCAAGTCCGTGTGAGGTTATGGGACTGAGTCGTGTGATTGGACGAGGTCCCGAGGGCCTCGGGTGTGTTTCGGGGTGGTTCCGGGTTATTTCCAAGTGTTTGGTTGCTGCTGTTTTTCTGGTGTTTTGGAGGCTCAGTGCGATCGCAGCCTTAGTAGTGCAATCGCGGAGAAGAATTTGAGGCATTTAATTTTTGGCTTGTGCGATCGCACAAGGAGGAGTGCAACCTCACAGAAGAAAATGAGGCTGCAGGTTTTGGCCTGTGCGAACGCATAGCTGAAGCTGCGATCGCGGAGAAGGATTTGGAGGGAGCTGGAAAAAGGCATGTGCGATCGCGGAGAAGAAAATCTGGGCAGCATACTTGGCCTGTGCGATCGCGGCTAATTGTGTGCGATCGCACAGAAAGTTTTCCTGGGCAGTGTTTAATTTAAAACGGATTTTTATATTTCTCATTGTTGGGGCGATTTTGGAGGATTTCAAAGGGTGATTTTCATCAAGCATCAAGAAGTAAGTGATTCCTTCTCATTCCAAGTTAATTCAAGGTTTATACATGGAATTAGACATGAGAATTTGTATAAAATTAGGATTTTTGAAGAAAACCTAGAAAATTTAATTTGGATTTTAGCCACGAATTGAGCATGAATATTTGAGTAAATGATATATTTGAACTAGTAAAGCTATGGGTAGAGTTTATCTTCGAGAAATTTCAAAATCCGGGCACGCGGGCCCGAGGGCATTTTGTCCAATTCATTGAGCGTAGTTGGGAAATTATATAATTTGAATTTGTTACAAGTATTAGAGTGAATTTTCATTGCTTTGCCCGTTATTTGGTAGTTTTGGAATCCATTGGAGTCGTCGGAAGGGCTTGGAAGCCCGTTATGGAATTTCGGAGCGAGGTAAGTCTCCTTTCTAACTTTGTGAGGAGGAAATTGTCCCCTAGGTGAACTAAATGAATATATGCTATTGTTTGCGGGGGCTACATACGCACAAGGTGACGGGAGTCCGTGCGTAGCTACTAATATGCTTATGTCCGGGTAGTCTAGGACCCACTAGCATGTCTTACGTGTTGTACACGTGATCCTGCCAATAATATTAGACTAATAATGCTATTTAATTGGTAATTTATCCCCTAAGAAGGCTGGAGTGTACCTTTCTTAATCATTTATAAAGAGAATTGATTCCTCCATGGATAATTGTGTTCCTGATAAGGTTATATTAATGAATATTACTGAACTTGGCAAATGAATTTCAAACAAAAATCTAAATGTTATTTTCGTGTTCTTTTAAAGAGAATTTTTTCCACTTTCCCAGGTAACTGCTTCCTTGATAAAAATGTGGACTTATTATGTGAATATGTGTATCTATGGATACCTGAGTCGCATGTGGACTTATTATGTGAATATGTGTATCTATGGATACCTGAGTCGCATGTATGATTCGCGAGCAGGATAACCCTATATTTATATATAACAGCGTCGCATGATCGATTCGCGAGCGGGGCAGATAGATGCATCTATGGTTCGAGTCGTTCGACCCTCGGCAGTGCACAATTTATTATTGTTGGTCTGCGCCGTTCGACCCTCGGCGTTTTGTTTGCGCATGATAAATGCTGTGTATTTCCTGTTTATACATGTTTATTGGCCTAAGGAGTTTTGAATTTCCAGTTAAAATGAAGAGGAATTGATGTGTAAAATGTGAAATAAGTTGATATTTCTTATCCATGATTATTATTTAATTGTCTATGATACTCATGCTTAGCACCTCACTTGATTATATTTAACCGACTTATAGCAAGTGTCTAATTCGACCTCTCGTCACTACCTCTCTGAGGTTAGGCGGGATACTTACTGTTATTTTAGAAAGAGTATTGGTTTTTTTACTTGGATTCCTTGAGGTACAAAACGGTTGAGCGGTTTGGCATTGTTTTTACGAATTATATATATATATATGTTCCTGTTGGTTTCATTTTTTATAATATTGAGGAAATGATGAGGAATGCAGTTTAACTGTTTTATGATTGTTGAGGTTTACGTGGTTGTTTGATTTCAATTGATTGTTGCCAATTGTTATGGCAAGTGTATTAAAAGTCTTGGTTGTTGATTTTATCATGGTACATAAAGACTGAGTTGGGTTGACAGCGTTACGGTGTTTACATATATTCTGGTTGGTTTTATTGTGAAATGATATTGGTTGAAGCTTACGAGCTATATTGTTTTCTTTTTTAAATTTATTGAAATAAAAGTGTTGTGAAAGGCTTGGCCTGAACTGTGAAAGTTTTTGATGGAAAAAAAAAATTGGTGTGATAAGGGTGGATTATTGATTGTGATATTGTGAATATGTGGGATCGGGTTGCACGCCACAACAAGACAATGATAAGGGAGAATACGCATGTTTTACTGTTTATAAAATGAATGATGGAACACTCATTGTTTTATTGTCATTATTTCATACTCTGTTTTTACTATTATTTTAAAGTGAAACTTGTTCTGTTTACAATTTGTCGGGACATAAATATTGTGAAAGGTTTTGACTTGAAATGCGGTAATAAGGGGGCTGTGATAAGGGGGTTGTGATAAGGGTGGATAATTGATTGTGATACGGGTGAATAAATTGATCGGGATACAAGTGAATAAATTGATATGATATGTCTGGTGGGATCGGGTTGCACGCCGCAACAAGGAGAAATAAGGGAGGACAATTATATTTTTAATGATTTTCAAAGAAGAACCAAGATTTGAAAACTACCCTTTTATATTACTATTTTTCATATTTTGGCACTACTTTTATTTAAAGTTAAAGTTGAAAACTTGAAAATCATTTGAGAGGTTGTTATAGCTGAGGCCTAGAAAAGGCGGCTGAGTTATTTCATTGTTGTTGCAGTACTTTATTATTTGTTTAGATTTCCTTCTTGCTTTATATTTATTGTCTCAGTTATATTTTTCTTGTTCGTGTAGAATTATTTTATTGTGTTATTGTATATATTATTGTCACCGGTTACAAGTTGTTAATTCCCCACCGTAGCCTCGTCACTACTTCGTCGAGGTTAGGCTCGGCACTTACTCAGTACATGGGGTCGGTTGTACTGATACTACACTTTGTGCCCTTTTGCACAGATCCAGGTACATCTATCTATTTTCTGGAGACACGAGGTATATCTGCCGGCGTTCGTAGAGTCCGAGAGTCTTCTCTTAGTTTGTAGAGCATGTTTTATATTTTTCTCAAAACAGTTGTATTATTTCTTTCAACTCATTATTTGTAGTAATCTTAGAAGTTCGTGAATTGCGACACCAAACCCTAGGGTAGTCTTAGAGTTATGTATTTAATTAGTTCGTGGTTCGGTTTATTAAATTCTTATTATTTTATCTATGAAATTATTCATCGACAACCATTAAATTCAGTTTATTTTATTATGTCTAAATGAATAATCAATGAAAAGTAGTTAATCAAATTCTAACATTGGCTTGCCTAGCGAGTCTGATGTTAGGCGCCATCACGATCCCTAAGGTTGGAAATTTGGGTCGTGACAGCCTACCAGAGAGTCTCTTTTACCCTCTTTTTATTTACAGTGTGCATTGAAGACATTGCACAATTTTAAGTGTGGGGTGAGGAGATTGTTTGGATAATTTTTCGTGATATCCTAGGTTAGTTGTAATATTATTTCTTAGTGAAGTAGATTTTATGTAAAGAAAAAAATTAATATTTGGAAAAAACAAAATAGAAAATTTGGACTTTTTCCGACGATGGATATTGTGGACACTTTTCTTGAGGGATTCAAGTCTAAACAAAATTAAAAAAATTAAAATAGAAAAATACTTTTCTTGAGGGATTAAAGTCTTTTTTTCTATCATTAATCCGATGTGGTTTTTCTTTGTGCATCGGTTCTTTTCCATGGGATGTAATTTGAACCGGGTAGCTTTTTCTTTTAGAGTATATAGAATTTACAAAATAAATGGAGGAAGAAAGATAAGATTCCGAGATGCCTTGACTTGTTTGATAGTAACATATTTAGGCTTTGGCATGTGTAATATCTTCCATATATTTTAAAACTGATCATGATGCCTTTATAAATTGGATAGCATGTTCTGTGGCGCTTATGTCTCGTTTACTTAACTTATGTTCACTTTGTGCTTAATGCTTAATATCTTGTGGCTTTGTGAATACTTGCATTAGTTGAGAGTCGGAATGAGACCGTCCTTAGTGAGTCATGTGCCATGTGTGGTAAGGTTTTTGTATAATCTATGTATTGTACTTGAGTTTAGAACTTGCCTGGTATGTCAGTTGAAGCGAAAATTGAGGTGATGCTCGGTTTGAAAAATGATTTTAGGCTTTCTTTGATCTTTTTGAGCTTATTGCTTATCATAAATAAAATTTATCCCTAGTTAACCATTTTGAGACTATTGACTTTTATTTGGTACCCACATTACAAGTATATACGCTTTTTATTCTTAATTGACATTGTTTTGATTATTTTACCTCTTAAAGCACTGTAATTATGATATGAGCGCTAAAATAAGTAAGAAGGAACTAAGTGTGGGTGGATTTTGAGTGGAACCAATGAAAGGAAGAAATGTGCACTTGTTTTGTAAAAGAATATGACACTAGTGGAAATTGCAAAAAAGGAAAGAAAGAAAAAAGAAGAAAAATTTGGGGGAAAAAAGAGAAGGAAAAATATAGGTGAATAAATTATTGTTTTGTTCTTGCTAGTGGGTATGAATTAAAGTGGTGCTTAAAGAAGAAGGGAACGTTTTTGGGGGTGATATTATTTGTGAAATTGAAGTGGTGTTGAATAATTTACGCTTAAGTTAGTTGGTGATGTGTTAAAGCACTTAGGAGGGTGAACCACTATTCCTATATATATATCCTACCCATCCCGTAGCCCACATTACAATCATAAAAAAGTCCTAATTGATTTTAGATCGAGCGATCCTATATTAGTAGATATTTACATTAAAGGCAAGTATATGGTACCAATTACATGCATGTGACTTCTTTTGTGAGAGTGATCGATTTTTTTTTATATATGTGAGCATGAGATTTGAATGTGTGGATTGATTTTACTCTCTTTGATTTTGTTGTGAGGGCACATTGTTACACGAGGGATAGGTAACATTATTATCTTTCTCTATGATGTTGGGTGTTCAAGCCACGAGTACATTGTGACATTGAGTCAGTTTGTGAGGCTAGGATTGTGAAGCATGGCATAAGTTAAAGGGAAGTGTGTGGTGATTGCATAGGCTAGACTTTAATTATTTCTATTAACCATGGTCATTTGTGTAGAGTGCTCAAAAATAGAGTTATTTGTTGGTTGACTTGAGGACGAGCAACGTTTAAGTGTGGGGTATTGATGTTTGGATTAAAGTATGCATATTTATACATATATTGCCTCACATTTTGCTCATGTCTCGACGATTTGAGATGTTTAATATGATTATTTGTGCTAATTTATGGTATTTCTATGTGTAGGGATCATTCGGATGCAATTTGGGACGAAAGAGCGCAAATTAGAGCGAAATCGGGACAAAAAGGCAGAAAGTGAAATTTGAGGGACGCAGCCAGCGTGGGGCGCTGGCTGTGGCGCAATTTACATCATGTTTAAATTTTGAGCGCTAGGGCCAGCGTCCCACGCTGCCTTGGACGCTCAAGACGGCAAGTGACCTTTTTCGACTAGGACTCGGTTATTTTGACCCCTAGACGCCCCAACTCATATAAAAGCCAACCTAAACCTATTTTGAAAGGGGGAACGTAACTTTTAGAGGAGAACAATAGTACGAAACACTCGGAAAGACGTTTTTGAGAGGAAAACGCAAGCATAGAACTGTCGTGGAGGCCGGGTTTCATCTTTTCTTCTACCAAACTTAGTATTGTTTATGTTTATTTGTATGATTTGTCGTTTTGCTACCATGTCTATGTGGAGCTAAACTTCACGTTCTAGGGCTGTGGTTCTTTCATGATATTGTTATTCGAATATTAATTTTGGTTTCTTAGTTTATTGTATTGGTTTCTTTGTTCAATCCTGCGCTTAATTATTTAATTATTTGATCACCAATTAAATACTATCTACGAATATAGAATTGAACTCGAAAGTGAGAATTCTACATTGGATATAGGATTGAATGGAGCAAGTTCTTGAACCTGTGCATCGGGGAACAGATTCACAGTTAGGATAGACATATACCTAATTTCCTTGCTTGGTTGGTTTACATGAACTATAAATGCGTTCTTGCTAGTTTTAATTCCATAGACATATAGGCGTTAGGTTAGCTTGAATAGGCGAGTATGAAGTCGGTAGATTCTTATGAGCAATATTAACCATGTTAACCAATAAACTAGATAAATTAGTTTGTCAATTTAATTGAATAATACAATAGGAATGTTAGATAGCTCATAACCCTAGATCATTTTCATCACATTGATAATATAAAAAGTTGTCCTTCCTCTGTTTAAAGTTCATTAGTTATTTTCTTTTTAGTTTAATTACTTTAGCATCACTACTTTTAGGTTTAATCCTTGTTTAGATAATTAGGATAGTCTAATTTAGTTAATGGTTAATCACAAGTCCTCGTGGGTTCGACATCCAACTTTTAGTCACTTTATTACTTGACAACCGCGTATACTTGCATGTGCGTTTGACCGCAACACATATCACACCAGAAAAATATTCTGAAATATATGCGACCTTTTATCCACACATATGCTTTCATAAATCTATACCCTCCCCCTCTCTCCAGATTTATTATTTAATAAAATAAATAAAAGTACTATACGACGCATTAAAATCAATTCTCTTCCATGCAAAAAGTATGTCATATTAATGCATGTTTCGGGAGAAGAGATGCACCCTCAAGAGGTGTGATAGAGACAGTCTACTTGTTTATCCGTAAAATGGTACAATTGAATTTATATGTAATTTATAAATAAGTGAATAATTTGATCCTGAAATAAAAGATGAATTAGACGAATATGTAATACTTAGCCTTGAGATAAAGATAAAATAGCAGAAATAACAATTCTGGGAGCAAGGTGCCCGTGCACAACATCAATGATATCAATAAACAAGAAGATAAGATTATATTAAGCTTTGAGTAAAGCCTAGCGTATGTTTTCCAGAAAATTCGTATCATTTACAATGATAATATAGCTCACTATTTATAGTTGCACCTAGGGAATAAGGTCCTAGGTTCAAGCCCCTCTTTAATGTCAATTATGAGGGCCATTGAAGAATGTGTAACGACAGGCAGTGAATGTCATATTCCTTGTAACGGGTCGTGTACTTAATGTTGTATAATATTCCTCATTGAATACCACCGGGTGGCAAGCATTTATTTCATCTTTATAAGTATCGTTCTCTCCGGTGACAGATGGGATCATCGCTTTCGGTTTCAACTATCTTCTGTCTGCGGCTCCACGTGTCACTTCCTCGTGTGATCATTTAGTCTAAACATATTTTACCCTATACAAATAGTCACCCTGCTTTTCGGTTGCATAACTTTGTGTCACCGGGAAGTTAGTAGAAACACCTTATTTGGCATGAAATTCACTGAGACGTCACCATGCCCGAGACCCGCACGTGGAAAGAACTGGCCCTTAAATACGGGTGGAAGGCCAAAACTCATAGTAAATTGGACTCTTTTCGTCTTTACTTTCCGTATGAGGAAATTGACTTTCGCTTTTTGCTGAATTCAGGCCTACCCCAAGGCTCTATTGTCGTCCCCAAGAAGGATGTTTTGGCTAATCTTGATAATGCGGTGAGGCTTCTTTGGGTGCAAGAGCTTCTTTTCGGAGTCCACGGCAGGAGAACAAGCAACCAAAAAAGAGACGTTCCTCCGCGGCCGATAGAAAAATAAAAGGGCAAGGAGTGTCGTGCCCGAACTGTCTTCAGATGCTATGGTGTCGACCACCCTGCCTAAGACGTCCATAGATACCATGGTAATCGATGATGATGGAGAAGCTAGTGATCAGGGGGATTCTCTACATAGAAGACGGTGACCTTTATCAACTCAACAGAATGCTCAATCTGTTGAGTTAGTTACACCAACCATGGACAATGCCTCGGTGCTTTGGGGGAGTTTGAAATGGTAGAAAATGTCGGCTCCCATTTTCGGATCCCGGTCACTGCGTCCGGTGTTGTGATGCTGAATACCAGGTCCATGTCGTCCTCGGTTGACGAGCAACCAACAACCACCGCTGTGTTTGCTGTAACTGCTTTTCACCTTTCAACGTCATCAGCTTCATCTCCTTCTTCACCAACTCTTCCACCAGCAACTGCTACATCATCTCCACTGCAACATCTGTCTCAGAAGAAAATGATGCCCTCCCCCTATCCCAATTCATGGGAATTTGGGGGGAAATTACGCAGCCTCCTTATAAGACCAGCAAAGGAGGAGGAGCGTTACTCTCACGGTCTCTACGGAATGCAATCTTGTGTCCCGTCCAGTGAAACTTGTTGAACAACGCTATGCACAACGCCGCAGTAGTATATTCTTTGTTTCCTTCGTTATTGCTCCTATCTTTAATATGGTAATATTTTGTGTTTGCGTTTTTATTGTTCCGTAGGCCAATTTTCTTGCTTTCGAGGGCCTCCAAAGGCTGATTCGAGATAAATAGGAACTTACCTCGGAGCGCGATTAACTTTTGGCTGAGCGGTACCAAATTGTTGCTATTCTATCAGAACTGGAAGCTAAGGTTGTTGAGGTCGTTGTGCTAGAGGCTCGGTTGTAGCAAAGTGATCAAGAAGTAGAGACCCTTAACCAAGAGATTTCCCCACTGAGGATTCAATTTAAAGAGGCTAGGGCTAAATGGGTTGAAGTCCATAGTGTTGTTCTTGCTGCATCCGATCGCGAGGTTGTTTCCGCTTAAAGATTAAACAATTTGGTTGCGGCCTTGAACTCCAAAACTGAAGAGCTTGTTGCTTCCGCGGTGAAGTATGCCCAATTGGAGGAGAAGTATAGGAGGACCATTGAGCATAATAGATTTTTCAGCTCTACAGTCTGTGATCTTGATGTCAACCTCTGGTTCGTTAGATCTGCGGGGGAAAATCTTTCTGTCAAGGTTGACCAACTTAAAGAAGAACTTCAGCGCCAAGCGGCTTCCTTCATTGTTGAGAAAATGCATTCTATGTATAGTACGAGGAGAAAACCCTTAGAAGAGGCCAAAGCGATGTCATTGATTTTGGCGCAAATTGCTAAGGCCCTTAAGTTGGAGTTAGCTGCACAAAGAGGTCTTCCGACCAGGCGTGATGCTACCGACTCTTCGGGTGTATTTTTCTCCGAAAGCATTTGGATTCCGGCAATAAGTTTTTCCGCAATCAACTCCTTAACGTGAGGGTTTTCACAAGAGAGGGCCCTCTTATGTTTACGGTGCTCTTGAAGATCTTGAAGAGGTCATCTCATGTTCATTACAGCACTAACATTTAAAGTACTTGTTTAATTTTCAAATGACAAAACCAATTCATCATTCAGACAAGAACAAAATAAATATAAAAGAACTTTATATATATATATATATATATATATATATATATATATAATCTTGACTTCTCCGTATAAAATTTTTTTTTTTTTTCTAGAAAAAAACAACAACAATTATGTGTGTGGGGAGAAGAGAGTGGGGGAAAGAGGGGGACAACGCAATATTATGTGTTACAAAATAATTTTGTCGAAAGTCAAAGAAGAATGAACATAATTAAAGTTACAACATATGACAAACACATGGATTATGCTGTTTCCTTCTCAACACACCCAATTTAAGACAAGATTACTAGTAGCATTTATCATCATGCCTTTGGCTGACAAATTTCAAATAAGAAATAACGACTGTCATGCCATTGTTGCCTCACTAATCCTTTTAATATTTTCAAAATTCCGAACTGTAGACCATATTTTTGGTGGTGATCTAAGTGTTCCAATATGTTTTGGAGCCAACCGTACTATTTATTTGTGTTAGGAATAGTAAGATGCCCCTTACATGGTCTTACGACTTTGCGGAGTTCTGGGTTTTTGATAAACAGTCACCCGGGCTTGGTTACTGCGACCCCCTTTGTGAGGAGGTACCCCTTCTCCCGAAGTTACGGGGCTATTTTGTCGAGTTTCTTAGAGAAAGTTGTTTTGCGCCCCTAGGTATTCTCTACCTACCCACCTATGTCGGTTTGGGGTATATGTACCCTCTTGCTCAAAATTGTTCGAGCTTTTCCCGGGAATATAGCATGGATTACTTCAGTGCCGTAGCGCCTGGTATTCGAACATTGGCTCGTATTCTGAATTATCTTAATAAATGATAATATCACATCTCTAATATCTTAAACTTTTAAAATCGATTCAAATACTTTAACATGATAGTAATAAGATGAAGAATTAACCAAAATCGCCTACGCGGATGTATAATATATGTATAATTTATGTGTACAAATTGTGTTTATCGATTTTGAAAAGTAAACAGTGAATTTGATTGACTATTTGTAAAGACGGAGATGTTAAACACGAGTCCCACAATCACTAATCAACAAAGATATTTTAACGTATTTCGTCCAATTTATATTTTCTTTTAGATAGTTTCAATCTAATGTTCGGGTATGAAATTCAAGTCCTCTTTGTCATTATTGTTTCTTCTAGCCGTCCTATACATTTATTGGGTAAAAAAGATATAAAAACAGAAGCCTAAGCAAAAAGAAGTCAAACAAAATATTATAGCTTGATTTCAAGAACCACAACCAAAGTAAAACATTTGATTATTTTCATTGATATTTCCTGAGTCCTTGACTTTAACAAAAAGCCACTTTTCCTTTAATCCCATGGCCAAAAATTGGAGTAAGTCAAAGCCACGTCACATAAGAGGGTCCATTTTGATAAAACTTATCAGAGTCCATTCATGAACTAGTATAGCTTGTGAGAGACACACAACCATTGACCCATTCATATGACACAACACAACACCTTTTCCTTTACAATATCTTGACTTTTCATCACACCACTATGTGGGGTTGACATCATACTAATGACTTTTTTCTAATATGATTTTGATGTTCGGTTCAGTTTGCGCGTACCACGATCAATTTTACAGGGTACCTGTTAGTCTGCTACTATCCATCAATATAGGTACCAGATAATTTTATCCACTAAAATGTAGATAGACAGAAGAAACCACTTAATGTTATTATTTTTACTGAAAATTGAACCTAAGATCTCATGATTATCAATCCGAATAGTATTTCTTTTTCTATTCCATATTTTTCTTCCTTTTGAGGTGGTGGTGGCTAGGGGAGGGCAAAGAAAATGTATCCACGAGAGAAGGGCAAATATATTGTTTTAAAAGTTAGAAGTCGAAGAGTGGGAACATTTGATGGCCCATTGCTTTGCTGGATTGAAAATTTTGTACTCACACTTAGAAATTATATGGTTGACTTCATGCCTAATACTCATTATCTTTCTGATGCTGAAAATGTATAAAGATTGGATTACCTAACTTTCTGCATATAATTCAAAATACCGATTTTATTATTTATTTTTTTTAAAAAAAATATTATATATCTAAAAATTACATAAATAAAAAATCCTTCCAAACTTTTATAATTGAAGATAGTTATTAAATATTTGAAGGAACTTTAGTCGATGAAAAATTTGTTCGACCCTCCAAACATTAACACCGTTACAAAAAATTGGACCATGAATATCTATTTTTTTTCTTGTACTCTAAAAATAAGTTTGCTTTCAAATTGCTTACAGTATGATGACTGTTGGCTTAATAGACCTAAGTGTACCCCAAAATCACCAAATATTGGAGGAAAATTACAAGTTATGTCCATTTATAAGTAGCTCATTATAAAAATTGATCAATTGATAAAATATTACTAATATTAGCCAATTAGCTATTTGTAGCAAAAAAATGTCAAATTTTGTTTGTTTTGAGTGGGTGTTATTAGAAAGATTGGGTACAACTTAAGGAGCTTGAATCTCAGTTTTGGGATGATTTGGTGAAGTTTTGAGGTGGTTTGAATTGAAAATTCGAAGTAAAAACTGAACATGAAAAAAAATGATATGTGTATCACATATGTATCATATTTGTATCAATTGTGTATCACATGAATATCCATGTATACCTGTGTGTGAGATACATGTGTGATACATGTTTGATACATGTGTCGCAGAAGAATTTTTTGAACTCGATTTAACTACGAATTTTGGTGCAAAACCAGTCCAAATCACCTCCAATCTTCCTCAAATTTTGTATATTGACTTATCTATATACTTTCAATGAATTTCAACTATACGCATTGAAAAAGTTCCTTTTTTGTTTAGATTTTTGGAATAGTATATATATTTTTTTGTATTTCATCACCTTATTTGCTACCTTATCCATGAAATTTCTTTTCCGTCTTGTATCTAATGTTGTTAATCACGCTTAAAAATATGCAAGGTGATTTTTGCATGTGATTCTTTGAGATAAAGAACCCTATTTATTTGGTTTTTCAATTTTTGTTGGCTAATTTTGATAAGTCTATGACTAATGGCTAAAAATTGGTAAGTTGAGATTTAGTTGGGACATTTGTGTAAGTTTCCCAATATTGGACTCCCATATAGAGCCCAATACAAAATCACCCAACCCAGAAACTAAAGTAGAAATTGCACGGGGCGCCCTATTTGGTCGCCCCCATTTAACCTATACCCATTTTTTTTAAAAATTTTAATTTGTACCGACTTTTTAAACAACTTCAGCCCCCTTTCTCCTCCTCCTTCTCCTCCTTCGTTTTCTTCTTTCTTCTTCTACAACGATGACTTCAGGATTGGTCTCTTTGATTAATGAAGCTAAAGCAAATATACTGAGGACTTCCACTTGGATTATTATAACATTAAAAATCCCAAACCAAGAGACAATAAAAGTTCTTTGAAATTTCAGTTATGTATTTGTGAATTTCGGTGAAACAAACTAAAGTGGCATATGTCAAGTCGATAATATTATTAAATACATTATGTCGTCTCTTTTTACAATGATTCAGAACAGTACAGAGGAGATGGAGGTGATGGTAATGGACATTGGGTTTATGATAGAGCTGAAGTTCCCAGTTACAAAGATAAAAACTTCAACTCTAGAGCTGAAGTTCCCCAGTTACAAAATAAAAACTTCAGCTCTAGAGCTGAAGTTCGCCAGTTACAAAACAAAGAGCTGAAGTTCGCCAGTTACAAAACAAAAACTTCAACTCTAGATCTGAAGTTCCCAGTTACAAAGACAAAAACTTCAGCTCTACAGCTGAAGTTCCCCAGTTACAAAATAAAAACTTCAGCTCTAGAGCTGAGGTTCGCCGGTTACAAAACAAAAACTTTAGCTCTAGAGCTGAAGTTCGCCAGTTACAAAAACAAAAACTTCAGCTCTAGAGATGAAGTTCGCCAGTTACAAACAAAAATTTCAGCTCTAGAGCTGAAGTTCGTCAGTTACAAAACAAAAACTTCAGCTCTGGAGCTGAAGTTCGCGAGTTACAAAACAAAAACTTCAGCTCTAGAGCTGAAGTTCGCCAGTTACAAAAACAAAAACTTCAGCTCTAGAGATGAAGTTCGCCAGTTACAAACAAAAATTTCAGCTCTAGAGCTGAAGTTCGTCAGTTACAAAACAAAAACTTCAGCTCTGGAGCTGAAGTTCGCGAGTTACAAAACAAAAACTTCAGCTCTAGAGCTGAAGTTCGCCAGTTACAAAACAAAAACGTCAGCTCTAGAGCTGAACTTCAGGCCCGGCTACTAGAATGCTGAAGTTTTGCGTGATTGCATTTGCTACTTCAGCCCCGTATGCTGAAGTTACGCGAAAAAGCGGGTACGCTTGCACTTTTTTTTGCAAAGCGGGCACAAGTTAAAACGTGACACAAAAAGCGGGTATAGATGCAAATGCCCCCAAACTAAAGGCCTAACCGATCCACATAGAGCCCAACGCAATACTAACCCAAAGTATACAGCTCTTGACGTTATTCCCAAAGCTTAAACCCGAGATCCATAGCCGATGGTTGAGATTGCAACTAGGGGCGTTCATGGTTCGATTTGGATCGATTTTTCCCTAAAAAGAAACCAAACCAATTAAGTCAGTTCGTCAAATATTGAACCAAACCAAATCAATTAAGTCGATTTTTTATCAATTCGGTTTTTGTTTGTTTTTCAGTTTTTTCGGCTTTTATCGGTATTTTTCTTAAATATGACACATACACTACCAAACACATATTGCGGCGACTACGTTTTCAACTTAACACTATCAAACCAATTGATCTTTGAGAAATCTGTCATTTACCAAGATATATTGATGATAATTGAATCAAATAGTGATGAATAATTTAATTACGCAATTAAAAATCAATTATTTTTAACATGAAATAAATACTTGTACTTAGCAAAAGAAAAATACCAATTAAACTAGAATGTAAAAGCAAAGAATTAGATTATTATTATAATAGCAAAGAACTATACTAAAAATACAAACGACTAATATGTACCATAAAAATTTAGAAACTTTATATAACAATCTATATAACAATATATATATATATATATATATATATATATATATATATATATGTGTGTGTGTGTGTGTGTGTGTGTGTGTGTAATAATAAATTTAAATAGCTACTTCTATAGTCGATTTGGTTCGGGTTTTTTTGGTTATTTTTTTATTAGAATCAAAACCAAACCAAATTTTATCGGTTTTTATAATTCAAAATCAAAACCAAACCAAACCAAACCTAAAATATATCGATTTTTTTGTCGGTTTGATTCAATTTTTCGGGTTTTTATGAACACCTTTAATTGCAACAATCTCAATCATTGGTTGAGGTTGCAACAATATCAATCATATCCCTTGGGTGAGGAACCCTTTCAGTATGTCATATAGTAGGGGTGGGCATTCGGTACTTCGGTTCGGTATTTCGGTATTTGATTTATCAATTGTATATACCAAATACCGTACCAAAATATTTCAGTACGGTTCGGTATTTCTTATTTTGGTTCGGTACGATTTCGATACGGTTTCGGTTTAAACCAAATCTATGTTATGAGGCTTCTGCTTATTCAAATTTGTAGCTCTTCGACTTTTGAAACCAATACAGCTAGTATCGAAATGAATCTGTTTGTTAAATGGTCTTTATCAAAATGAATGTTAGCTAAATATTCAAATTGAAATAGAAGTAACTATCTTACTTTTAAATTTTAAGTTTGCAAAATAAGTCATCGAAAAGAAAACATTTTCTATTGATTCTAAATACTTTTCTACTCAGAGTTTAAGATATCAATTTCACTTTTTTTATTATATTAGTAGCAATACGAGAAATATTAAATTAATAGGGGTTTTGGACTTTTGGGGTGTGGGCTTAAGGTTATTGGGCTAAAAAATAAAAATAAAGTTGGGCTTGGACTAAACTATTTCGGTAATTCGGTTATACCAAAATACCGAAATATCAAAAATCTAATACCGTATACCGAACCGAATTACCGAAATACCGAAATTTATGTACCGAAATAAATCGAAATACCGAAAAAACCGAAACCGAAATACCAAATTAATTCGGTTCGGAATATGGTTTTTCGGATTTTATGCCCACCCCTAACATATAGTGGTGGCAAAATGGATAAAATAATAATTATCCACCCATATTATCCATTAAGAACTGGGTAGTATAATGAACTTTTCAAAAATGGATCAAATATGGATAAAATTCATATTATCTAATTAAAAATAAATAACCAAAGTTTACTTTTACGTTTGTATAGACTCAAATTGAAAGTTCCTCAAGTTCAGAAGACTAAAAATTCGCCCCAAAAGTGAACATATTCAAGAAGTTAGGGATAATAAGGATATCTATATTATCCACCGGTTAACCATTTTCTTTCTATATTAAATATGAGTTAGGTCGGATAATCATATATTTTTATAATACCCGTTTTCGACCCGCCCATATCTGACCCGCCATGTCCATTTGCCACCCCTAATAACATAAAAGCTGATAGTAGTTGAGCTAACATCCAAACCTCCCCGGCTGACAATTGGTTTGAGTTATCATTTGATCCTATGTTTTTGCAATACAAATCTTCCCTCCAGTTGCTTTATGCTACAAATCTGGTATAAAATTGTTCACTCTTCAAATAATAAAAAATATTAAGTAAAAATTTTCGCACCCTTTAAATGATAAAAAGACATGAAATCAAAAATCTCTTTACCATACTTAAAACTTTAAGCATCAAAAATAGGGTGAANGGGAAAAAAAAAAAAAAAAAAAAAAAAAAGGTTATAGGTAAACTGTTCTATATCATTCCCTGAGATGTATCAATTTTTTGAATGACAACCAATTTCAAACTAGGCCACTTAAAATAGGACAAAGGAATAGCAATGATAGATACCTTGATAAAACTCCAAGGTAAATGTACCTCACAAATCCTATAAATTACTGAAGACGCTAGGCTACGTAAACATCAGAAAGATGATAAACAAAATCCGTGAACTGAAAAAGTAGAAAGCATAGCTTGGATCAGATATAGAAAACATCAAAACGATCCGAATGTGTCAATGATATTCCACGATCAAGACAGTTGAAAGTTGTCACAAACAAACTATACATTCACTAAGACCTTCGAACGGGCATATAACTCATTTAGGAGATAGTTTCCGTTTTACCTTCCATTAACTCTCTGACTCTCCAATACGCTTCCGACAATTTCTACAAGTCTTGCACTTTTCTATGGTACAAACACCACTTCAAAGAACCATCAAAACGAAGATTAGGCATGAGAAGATCCTTGTTTGCTGTCATTAACGAGTGAACCAACAGTTTTAAACCAACGCATAAGATTCCGATGGTCCTTCACATAGAGCCAAGCTTGTAGAAATGGAAAGAGGCTTTCATTAATTCCTCGCTCTTCAATGAACCTATGCAGCGCATCTCTCATTGCCTCATCAATATCTCTGCATTTGCATAAAATAAATAAGATGTTCCAAGTCTCAATTGCACATTAGACCCACTGTTTAACAACAAAAGAGAACTGGAATAATATCAGACGTTAAAAACTGGAAGTAAGCATTAAAAAGGCAAGACAATTAAAATTTCACTCCGGTTGATCTAAACAGCTCAGTTAAAAGAGTTGAGAAAACCCAGTTATCCTTTCATTGACAACATACATATGCACAGATCAAAGAGAATGGGTTTTAGCAAACAACATCTTCAACTAATAAAACTTCTCCTTGTAAGCAGCTTCAGCAGGTGTCTATGATCCATGTTCACAAACTGTTGATTCCATTGCACGACGAAGAACTTATAAATAATTTATTTAATAGAATTGTGTGAACCCATCCCAAAACACATGAAACAAAGAATGACCAAATTCCGGATTCATCCTAGTCTGACAGATATCTCACTTTTCCTACATAAGCCAAGGTGGCTTTCTTACACAGTTAACTCTTTTACTCCTACATATTCTCTTTCTTTAACTCTTCTCAAAATGATCAGGTACCAGCACCATGCACTGTTTATAACTTTGATCATTCTAATTATCAGCCAATTTAACAAGTCTACATTTCTGAACATGTGTCTCCATGAAGGCCGGCATACACCCTAGATAAACCCCCATGCCAGCCAAGAGGAACAGATTCCTTAAACAACAATAGTAACATTGTTTCGACACTGGCCTTAAAAACCTTGTTTTCTTCCAGTTAATCTAGTACACTTTTGCAAACTGGGTGACCGAGAATAGCTCATAAGCTACTAAAATATTTTTTAAATCATCAAAATGCTTCACTATTTGCTCGGGTCAAATTCCTAGGTGGCTGCATCAGAGTTCAGAGCTATTCACATCCAATCAACTTAAGACAAATTCAACTGCACCAGCACTAAAACAGATACTACCTTTTGTATTAATGACTAAGACAGATGCCCCGGAGGAGAACCATAGATGCCCCGGTTAGGAGGTGTGAGTGGTTGGCTACTTGGCTTTGGCAAGTGCGAGATGAGGTAGAGGGCGGCCTAAGAAGTATTGAGGCAAGGTGATCAGGAGGACATGGCGCGACTTCAAATTTCCGAGGACATGGCTCTTGATAGGTACATGTGGAGGTCGAGCATTAGGGTTGTAGGCTAGGGGTAGTCGAGAGTTTTTCCCTCTTTGTAACGGGTAATATGATAGAGTTTTGTCTAGGTTTGTTAGCGGTCTATGTTGTATTCACATTGTTGTTTTGCATAGTTTTGTGTTATTATCCTTTCACTTATTTGTTGTCTCTTACGTTGTTGTTATTATCTTTCTGGCATCTTTAGTTGTTACAGGCCTTTTCTTTTGTTTCCTTTCCTGATATTATTGTCTCTTCTGTTGAGCCGAGAGTCATCAGCCTCTCTACCCTTTCGGGGTAGGGTAAGGTCTGCGTACACTCTACTCTACTCTCCCCAGACCCCACAAATCCCGGGTATGTTGTTGCATTGACTAAGATACTACTTGGCCAAGAATAGTCTTTCGGCCATCTATGTTGATGTTATCCATATATTAAGGCTCCGGTGCTCACGCTTCTGCCTCATAGATATTTTTCAAGGCTAAGTACCCCTTTACCTACCATTTCCATTATTGACTCTCATCCATCAAAGTTTTGGGAAGTTGAAAAGCAAAGATGTGGTGGTCAATGAATTGCATCCACAAATTGTGTGGAAGAACCGAATTAACAGAAGCAAACACCCAAATAATTTTCAAATCAAATGTAGGGTTATGAAGTGTAACTGGAAGATCACTCAGGCATCACATCGTTACCTGGGTGAACCCAATTACCCGACGAGAAATCAAAAGAGAAAAAAAAGATATAAGAACCAGGTCGATACTGGAAAAGTTAGATTAAGGAACAGATTGATTTAAGGAATGAGAATGGAAGGGAAGAATGGATAAGAAAGAATGGTGCATTTTCAAGTCAATCTATGTAATCTTACTCATTGTTCTCATTCCGGCCATTCTACTTCATTTCCTTTCCATTCTAATCCAGTCAACTAACTCCTAATGGATAGCTTGTGATTGATTGTTATATAACCTTGTGTTGTTTTAGTTGGAACATCATTTATTCATTTAGTACGAGTGTCCATCTCCTTCTCTTGATTAAAGTATTGAATCTTGACTCTCTTGATACCCCTACTCTGATTCTACACTGTTATCATGCAAAAATGCTTAATGCATATTCACGAATAGTGATAATGCTCATGTAGATTTAGTTGAAAGAAACTTCAAATTCTCCTTGCAAAATAAATTTAAAAATATCCTACGGCCTGTTGTAGTAGGTTATGATAGTTTATCCTAAATCATTCCTCTTACAAAACCCTGACCTAGATAAAGAAGAATAAGTAATCTAGGCATTTAAACTCCCAGGTGGCTAGCTTTGGTGCCCAGAGGCCCCAGACAAAAAAAAATCGAATTTTACTTTCTTGATCTGAATGCTAGGAAGATATATGGTGTGGTTGCATCACTTATCTCTACATGATACATGTTATCCATAACTTTCTAACTATCCTGATGGAAAGATATGGGATTGTAAGGTTTCAGGTTCAGGCTATTTTTAGTTCAGGTTCAGGATATTTTAAAGGAAAAAGAAACTATTTACCAAAATGAATGAATGAATGAATACATGGGTGAAATAAGATTTCTATCGACAAGAAACTGTGGAAACATGACAAGCAAACATAAATCAGCAGTTATCTATTGTATAGTGTACTCCAGTTGCATAGCAAGTCAAAAGCACTGCCCACCAAATAAAATGTGCCATTATTTTTTATTGTGTGCTTAATAATTTTGATTATACTATCAAATATGGGACTCAAAAGACAAAATTCACGTTTGTACCAATTGGTGTCTCACTAAACTAAGGAGCTTGAATTTTGACTTCCATCCATCCAAATCCAATCGCCTTTTATATAGAACAAATGAATAAACAACTAGGTGATGGTGTCTGAATCAGTAGAAACAGACAGACAGTCAAACATCCAAATATAATCGTCTTATATACAGAAGAATGAACAGACAAGACAACTAGGTCATGATGTCTGAATGGGTAAAATATAGCAGACAGCCAAACCCAACAGCATAACAAGCATCGGAAAAAGACTTACTGAAAAACTGGGCCACTGTAATTGGTTGGAACAGCAAGAAACCCAGTAGACTCAGCCTTTGGCCTCAATGAAACCGAGTGTATTCCCAGTGCATCTGGATATAGCCCGCAAAGAAAATGCAGAGATTCCTTCTGTCCTGGCTTTGAAATATCAACATGTAGAAAAAGCTGATTGATACCATTCTCCTCCTCATCTCCACCACCTCCAGGAATAATGTTGGCCAACCGCATGACAGAGATACTGATTTCCTCATTTCCATGTGTTCGTCTTAGAACGGGACCACCTTGATCAAGTGCCCCCTTGACAACAGTGAATGGAGTAGGAGGGCTAACTTTCTGTCAATCACCCAAAAGATGCAAAAAGGAAATCAAAAATCACATTAACAGGAGTTGTCACAAATAGTAGCAAAACATTTGAAGCTTAAATAAAATTTAAAACTGAAGTTTGTAAATTCCATACTCAATGACGAGATATTGCTTCAGATTTAAGCATCACGGCCTTCATTACAAGTGTTAGGTATGGGTGTCATCATCTACGAGGCTATCACTTAAAACAGTAACAAAATCAATTAAAGAATATATTCAAATTTCATTGATCGTTCCTTTTTTTTTTCTTTTTTGGGTGTTTTGATAATAAATCTTAGATGACATTTTTCTAGGTACAAGAAGAACCTTACACTAAACAAAGACATGGTTTACACTTTTCCATTGAAAATTTTCTTCCCACAACAATCCCCCATAATTATCTATGTCACCCACAAGCTCTAACAGATCCCAGAAGAACAAAATTGCACCCAACATCATGGCAACTTATTACATCGTACTGCCATCCCACCCCATATTTCCTAAGAGAAGAACTATTATAAATTTATAAGACTATCCTACACCGTTATTGCTAATCTCGAAGGAATACATATGTGAGTTGAAGAAAGTGTGTAAATACAAAAAAGCTGTAATCCCTAACTGTGCAACACTAGTCCCTTACTAGTATACCTGAGACACAAGCTTCACAATAGATTGATAACAGTGATTAAAAAAGTGCTCGCTTCCTCGCTTTAAGCGAGAAGCGAAGCGAGGCGTGAAGGGAAGCACTTCAGCTAATAGAAGTGACTCTGGTACGAAAAAGCGACCGCTTCTCTCTAAAAAGCGAGAAGCGGTGAAGCGAGAAGAAGCGTTAGAAGCGACCGCTTCTATGTTTAAAATCAACCCAAGTCCTATTTTATTAAAAAACGAGGTTTCTAAACCGTAAACACTGTCTGGACTTCTTCAACAACAGCGAGACTAGGGTTTTTCTTCAACAACAACAGTGATTTCTTCTTCTCTTCTTCATCAACTTCTGATTTCTGAAATATCTCAAAGCATCAACTATGGTTGTTCTTCTTCTTCTTCAACAGCACAGGTATGTTCTGCTTCTGCACTTTTGATTTTCAGTCTTCTTCTTCTTTTTCTTTTTCTTTCTGAACATCCAAAATGAGGCGAAATGCTGGCGAATTTTTTTTTTACCTTCGGTTCTTTCTCAGAAAATTTCTGCCCAATTTGTCCCTAGTTGATGAAGAAGAAGAAGTTGAAGAAGATGACGAGCAATATAATAATGATAGTGGAATACAAGAATTTGACAATCTCCTAGAAGAATAGGATGCTCATTTTGTGCTTTAATTGATGCTACTCTTTAGTTTCCCGAGCCAAAGGCATTTGATGGCGTGAGAGGCGCCAAGGAACTAGAAAACTTCTTATGGGACTTGGAGCATTACTTCTCTACTGTCCACGCCCCGAAGAAGGACAAACTGACTATGGCAGTGCGTTATTTCAAAGGAGATGCAGTGTTAAGGTGGCGTACGAAAAATGCAGACGACGAAAGTGCTGGCAGACCCAAGGTTGATACTTGGGAGAAACTTCGTGACGCGCTGAGGGATAAGTTCTTGCCTAGCAACTCGTCTTGGGTTTAGGGATCACTTGAAGTAGTTGAGACAGACTAGTTCTATTTGGGACTATGTGAAGGATTTTTCATCCTTGTTGATGGACATCCAAAAAATGTTGGATGAGAATAAACTGCACAATTTCATTTCCAGAATGCAAGGCTGGGCACAAAACAAAATCCGTAGGCAGAAAGTTAAAAATATGCCTAGTGCAATTACGGCAGCAGACGCATTGGTGAATTTTTGCTCACCTGGTCTAACTTCTGAAGAGGAGAAACAAAGAAAGGGACAGGAAGTTGCTGCTTATGCGAATCTGTTACGGTTGTTGAACACTTTGGCTTGTGTAACTATGGCGAATGATGAAGAAGATGCTGCCAAGGAAGAGGTTGCATACGTAAATGCTACGGGGAATGATATGGTTGATGCTTATTCCACGCTAATGTATGTGGATTTGAAAATCGGAAACAAGAGTGTCGTGACAATGGTTGATACCGGAGCCACGCACACCTTTGTTGCCTCCAAAATTGTTTAAGAGCATCGGTTGTGAACTCAAAGGCGCAACCTGGTTATGGGGTGGAGCTAGATATCCTGATGATCTTGGGACATTGGTCTGGAAAGTTCAACATGACTATTGTGCCATTGGATCAAAGTCGCTCTAATTCCACATTTGGATGGACTTATGCCTATGGGAAGACAAACCCCGGCTTTGTGAAAGGTATTCGGCCCTATGGGGATGAAAGAAAGAACGCTAGGATTGTTGCTTTGATTTCTGCCATTGCATTTGAGAAAGGCTTGAAAAGGGGTGAGGAGACTTACCTCGCTGCACTCGTTGAAGTCAAGCCAGATGTGCTTGTGTTGCAGATTTGCTGACGGAATTCAAAGATGTGACGCCTTCAGAATTGCCAAGGAAGTTACCACCGAGGAGGGAGATTGATCGTTGCCGCCCGTGCGGCCCCCTTACTACATGTCGCCTATGGAACTGACTGAATTAAGGAAGCAATTGCCTGAGTTGCTTGATGCTGGGTTGATTCAACTATCGAAGGCTTCATACGGTGCTCCTATTTTGTTCCAAAAAAAGCAGGATGGTACGCTGCAGATGTGTGTTGACTATAGGACGCTAAACAAGTGACTGTCAACAAATACACGGTCCCTTTGATTCAAGATTTGCTGGACAGGCTCTCCAAGGGTAGTTATTTTACTAAGTTAGACCTAAGGTCAGGCTATTGGCAGGTTAGGATAGCCGAGGGGATGCCCCTAAGACCACTTGTGTAGCTAGCTATGGTAGCTTTAAATTTCTTGTAAAGCCGTTTGGGCTAACCAATGCCTTGACAACTTTTTGTAATTTAATGAGCAATGTTCTTTACGAGTATCTTGATGACTTTGTAGTTGTTTACTTAGACGACATAGTCATCTATAGTCGGGCCCTTGACGATCATTTGTCTCACTTAAGAGTTAAGGGAAGTGCTGGAAAGACTTAGAGCTTATCAACTCTATGTCAAGATGGAGAAGTGTGAATTTGCAAGTCGAGAAATAAAGTTTCTAGACCATTTGGTTAGTAAAAACCAAGTGCAGATGTTGCAAGCAATAGTTGATTGGCAAACACCAAGCGGGATAAAGGAACTTAGATCATTTTTGGGCTTGGCAAATTATAGCCGGAAGTTCATTGCCGGCACGGTGGAAATAGTTCTTAGCTAAATATGACTTCGTTGATTGATCGAATATGGCATGGGCATGACGAGGGATTTATATGATGGACCTCGGCACAGCCCTGTGATGATTGTGGCATCATGTTGATAAGGTTTTCCGACATGGGCAGGTGTTGATGGGCATGAACTGTGGCACGACGGCATGTGGCTTAAGTGCCAAGGCATGACAAGACCATGGCATTAGCGTGGCCATGGAAAGGCAAAGACAACGGACAGCAAAAGCATAGCAAGGGCTGAAAAAACTAAGGCAAGCTAAGGCAGGAAGTGGCAAGGCAGATGGGCGCGGGCAAGGCAGTGTCATGGGCGACCTGGGCAAGCAGCAGTGGCAGACAAGCGCGCAAGGCGTGTTGCACACGGACATGGCGCGAAGACATGATAAGAGTTGGCATGTTGGCATCAAAATTCAAAGGATGCGCCCATATGCCACGTACGTGCAAGGCACTTGGGCAGTTTCCTGTTTTTCAGCATGAGTGGCTATGTGGGGCTGTGGGCAGTTGTGTGTTTTGAAATTCGAAATTTGAAATTTGAATTTCTTTGCAATTGGGGATGTGTACTAGGTTAGGATAAGGTTGTGAGCCAAAAACGTTTGCATATATATGTTTAAGCTAGGCAAGACTTGTGAAGGCAGAGTGTTGTCTGTCTTTGGCTTCTTTTTGTAAGGGTTTTGTATGTGTTTCTTTGTAGCACGAGTTTAATACAAAGTTGGGAAGTAATTCTTGTGCCTTGTCTAATTTCTGTTGTCTTTTATATTCTAAGTATCAAACCAAAACGTGAGGAAAAAAGGAAGAGGGCTTAGTGTCAAAACAGAAAAAAATTGACCCTGTAACCATCAAGCTTATGTGGCAGTGGCTATGTAGCTTGAGGCAAGATGCTAAATGCTCTTTATCACATATCTCTCTTTAGCCGCTTAGCTTGATATTCACTGCACCGAGAAAGAATTCAACCTCGTGTTCTTACAATTCAAAACAATTGATTGTATTACCTATAGTTATTGTACTTGGGTGTATACACACTAGCTGCTACCAGGAGAACACTATTGCCAAACTGCATTCACCTTGTATGCATATCATGTTAGCTCACTAGGGCAATTACATACTTCCTTTGTAACTGATAGAGTTGTCCATAGTTCAGTGTACCCTTAACCCTTACCGTTGTGCTTGATACCTTCTTCACTCACTCAAGAATTACTCAAGTATCTAGAGAACCCACCCAACAAAAACTAAAAGCAAAAATGTTACACCCTCCTTTGAGCCATCATCCTCAACTCTCCCTCTCTCTTAAGTTCTTAACCACCATTCTCACTTCCTTTATCATAACCATTTTTTAACTCATACTCCTTTTGTCCCAATTTATGTGACACGTTTCCTTTTCATTAATCCAACAAAGAATGATACATTTCTATATTTAGACATAATTTGACTTTAGATTTTCCATTTTACCATTAATGAGATGATTTATAGGCTATAGCCACAGCATTATCTATGACTTGTTTTAGACTACAAGTTTCAAAAGTTATTTCTTTCTTTCTTAAACTACATGCTCACTCAGACACATTCACATAAATTGGGGAACGGATGGACTAGCTTATATTACACTGCTCCCCACTTTATGCAAAGAGGATTAATCACCTTCTCTTATCATAAATTTAACAAATTAACCCCAATCCTTCAATACAGTGTCCATATGCACAAACAAAAAAATAACACACACACAAAAAAAAAAAAAAAAAAAATGTTCGCAGCACTGACCCCATACACATAAAAGATTTAAACTTGGAAAAAATTATCAAATTCTAACTTGAAGAGCAGACATTATTCAGTTAAATGAACACACACATATGAACTTCAGGGTGGTAGATTACCGGAGGAGGGGTCATTTTGGAGACTTCAAGATAGTGGTCTTTAAGGGACCGGAGAATTATACTGTTGACGGCTGAGGAAACACTCGACGACCGCCGCCATGCTATTGTGCGCCATGGTTGTCGTTGTTGCAGTGCGCTTCCGGCGCATGTTAGAGCCTTCCGCAACATTTTTTTTTTCTTTAGGAGCTTTTGTTAACTCTGTTTTTAGTGCTTTAGGCCTTGGAGTTGAGGACAGAATAGTGGCGAGTGCCGAAATTTCTCTTTTAGCCCTTATTGAAAGTTCAGTTATAGGTCTATTACTTTAAAACCATACTTGGTGAAAAAACTTGGTAGGTCTGTTTCTTCGAAGATTGCTATGTTTTGGGTTGTTTTTCAATTGAGAATCTTTTTTATAGCTGGAAATATAAATTTTGTGTGTTATAATTGAGTTTGTTGAGTTATATTAGGAGTCTAATTATGTTAATTGATTCACTTTCTGTTTAAAAACAGCCGAATGACCATGAATTGCGCTATTTACGTTACTGTATTCACAAATATATATCGTGAATACAGTCGAATACAATAATCAGTCTAGCTGTAATCTCATATTTCACACCGTGAATACAGTCGAATACAGCTGAATACAATAATTTGTTTAGTTGTAATCCCTTGTTTTCACGCCGAGAAATGTTATTATATTCATGAATACAGTAGCTTAAATACGTCGAATACACTCTAAAAACGTGAAAACATAGCTATAGGAAATAATATAGTAAATAGTAGTTACAACTAGCTAATAATCACTAAACAATAGTGGTTTGTGAAAATTTCTCTATAATATTGGAAACTTATTTATCAAAATTGTCCTAGTTTTGTATATTACCCGCCCTAAACAAGGATTACATATAAATTATATATAAGTCATTATTAGTACCTTAAATTAGGGATTTAGTTACACATTTTTCTTTTTTTCTCTCCTCTCCTCTTTCCCTATTCTCTCTCGTCTCTATCCATGTATAATCCATTATTAGTGCCTTAAATTAGGAGATTCAGTTACACATTTTTCTTTTTCTCTCCTCTCATCTTTCCCATAGGCATTAATTGTAGTATTTATGTGAAATGAAAAGGAGAAAAGTATTATTTAAGAATCACTTCCTCTATATATCGACCATAATGAAAGGAACAAATCACACATAATGTTTGACTTTTCTGAAATAGAGGAAAAGTCGAAAGAATTTGTTTTAAATGATCAAAAATATTCTTGTATCCTAAACTATTCCCACGAATGCGATCATAACTCATGGTCGTAATGATTTTCACCCACAATAATTATTGCGGTTATCGTCTATGTATTTGTATTTGGAGGTTATATATGCTTTCGAAACTATACAAGGAATTTTCAGTGAGTTATCGATGGCTTTATTTGGAACCTAAACCAGACAAGTTAAATGCCGGAATATTTAATTTTGATACATCTATAACAATATATAAACTAAAAACTGGTTTTATACGACTAATTATATGTTATACAACTTTTTTATAATTTATCTACAACTTTCATATATTATTTTTACCCGGTTAAATACAAGTACAACATCATACAACTTAAATCTAATTTTCATACAAATTTTGTACGGTATGTCTTTTGTATGTATTTTGTATATGGTTTGTATATATTTTGTATGCGGTGTGTTCTTCCTCTTATTGAAAATTTTAATCAAACATTCATTTCTTAATACAGTTTTGATACATATCAACAACTTTATGTAAAAAGATAGATTTATAACTTAAATACACATTTCATTCATAAATTATACAACTATTTTTTAACTTTCATACAATATTCAACAAATATAATATAATTACAATAGAATATAATTTACATATAACTTAAAATATAATTTTAACAATTTCGTAAGTATATTGTATGTTATGTCTTCTTCTTCTTATTCGAGTTTCAATCTGATATTCAGGCAAAATCAGGTATAACCTTCATCAAACACCCTCAAACTTGAGATATAAACTCCAAAGAATATTTTCAATTGTTTGCAACAACACCCAATCCGAACAAACAATAGTTTTTGAAAATCCAAATTCGAATCTAAAGCTTCAGAGTTTTTTAATGGTTGTCAATGGTGGAGAATCAAATACCTTTAAAATTTATTGGTTGACAATTTCAATTCGAACACCAATTGCGCAACATGAAATGAAATTGCTAAGTTAAAACTTTATATTATAACAACTGAAATTCATTGACGAGTTCATTGGGGAAAAAGGGATGAAACGAAGAGCAAACGAAGGAAGAAAATTGGGGAAAGGACAGAGAAGGAGAGAAAGAGACAGAGACGGAGAGAGAGAGAGAGCAGGAAAGGAATTTCCTAGTCAATTCCTAATATAAAGGGATACTCATTTATAATTAATTTGTATACAAATTGTAAATCGTATATGCCCATGTAATTAAGTTAAAACTTGGTTAGGGAGGGTAATAAAGTTTCATATATAGTATAGGAAGGTAAAAATCTCAAAAAAAATTAGTACAATATATATTTGAGAAGCTACCACCTAAAAAAAATTCTTTTGGACGACTATGGTGTCTTGGACAGCTTACGCGCACCTCGACTCAGGGGCAAATATAGTTTACGGACATTGGATTCACTTAATCTAATTCTTTTGACACAGAGCATGTATTTATGTGTAAAATCTACCAAAATTACAATAAATAGTATATATGAACTCATAAATTTTTAAAAAATTTAAGTTTAATGCTGTAAATCTTAAGGTTAATCCATAGAGTTTAAATTCTCGATAGGTACCCGCTAACTTCCAACAGCACAGGTACTGCCTAGTGTTTGTTGCCAAAAAAATCCTTTCAATCTTATTTGAATTGATGATGATTTTGACAAATACAACTCTCCAGTACAGGATGTTAGCACAAATAATAGTTGATCTTTTAAATTAAATTTTAATAGTTAATTAATTTATTAATTTGTGGCTTGTGTTCCTCTTGGAAACAAATTGTATTGCGTACTTGCTTCGATGGCTGGAATAGCACCCAAAATGTCGCTGCTTTCATATTACCTCTTGAGTTTTTGGCTCCATTGTTTTAGTTTGCATTCGGTTGGAGGAAAACGATGGATTCTGCGGAAAATAGTTTATTTTGCAATTACATTTTTGGAATATCTTCTAGTGTTTAGTTGAGGGTAAAAATAGACGAAGTGTTATAACTATACAAAGTGTAAGGATACAAAGATCGCATTTTGCTAATACTTCAGCATTTTAGGTTGACAGTACTATTTTAGTGCTAACTGAAGCAACTGATACGTGAAAGAGCTGAAATCTGTAATGAAAATGACTACAATTCATAAATTATGGGAAATCATTTTCATCCAGTTGGTGGAAAACATATATTTCGCGAAAATTTATCCAAATCTTAATGTAAGCAAACATTAGAAATACTTCATCAAAGAACACGATTTCCGACATCAAATACCTTTATCTTTCCGTATAATACTTTCTGTCGTCTGGTAGTTAATAGATATACACACAACATCATGAGCAAAAACAGATGCTAGACTTGACGCGGCTACAGGAAGCACGACAGCCATCGGCAGAGAAGTTTCCTATACTCTTTAAGACAGAAGAGGGAAGTTGATCAATTTACCAGCAGATCCATTGAAAGATATGTTTGGAAGCACAACCACTTCCCTCCTATTATACATGTAGAAGTACAGAAAGCAAAGTTGACTAAACAAACTGGCGAACCAAGACCCTTCATGGCCCCCCCTCCTGCTCATACAAATACAATCATTCTTGACTTTTAATAACTGTAAACAAAATTGTGACATTTGATTGCTGCGCTGTAATCAAATGATTAGTCTGTCTCCTGCCCCACTCGATATCTACCAACGAATCAATTATCTTTGCTTGGTGTTCTCATTTCCTTCTGTGTTTGTTTTTATTAATTTTCACAAACTTCCGGCCTGATTTGTCAGGGCCACTGCTACCCAACGAGAAGCTCCCTCCACCACCAAATTCTTGACTGCTTGATGCTGCAAATGGAGAAGAATTCTGAGCGGCAGCCTGAACTAGACTGCTTGATGCTGCAAATGGAAAAGAATTCTGAGGTGCAGTCTGACTCTGTTGGCCACCAAACTGGAATGGATTAGGTGTTGAACCAAATGCAAAGCCACCTGGAGAGGGCGAGACAGAAGGTTGACCAAAGGAAACTGCCGGTGCAGGAGCCTGCATAAGATCCTCAGCCATGCTGTCTTCCATATTATCATTGTTTCCAGGGGACGCAGCAAAAGCAGAAGCAGAATTCCCAAACATGGGCTGAGAAGAAGAATTTGTGGAAGAAGCTGAACCAAATAGAAAAGCAGAACCACTTGCGGCGCTGGGTGTTGCTCCAAAGACCACCGGAGAAGTGCTTGGAGTAGCAAAAGAAGATGAAGATGCTCCAAATGTAAACCCAGAGAGGGCAGAAGAACTAAATGGGGAAGTGAAGCCAGGAGATTTTTGGGGCTGCAAACTGGATCCAAAATTTCCAGCAGTGCTAGAGGCTTGTGAAGAGGCCGAAGTGGCACCAAAGGTGAATGGGCTAGCATTGACTGTACTACCAGCATTTGTCAAGGAAGATGAAGAATTAGCACCAAAATTGAAGATGCCAGGAGTAGCACTCGTGGAGGTGTTGACAGCATTTGTAGGGGAAGTTGAAGAACCACTACCAAAATTAAATATATTGGGGGTAGTACTGCTGGAGACGTTAACAGCATTTGTTGAGGAAGCTGAAGAACTACCACCAAAATTGAACGCCCCGGGAGTAGCGCTGCTGGAGGTGACAGGTACACTGGTTTCCGAAGAAGGAGCTGCAGAACTGGCACTAAAAGCAAATACCAACGGAGCCGTGCCATTTATAGACCCAGTTAAGCTGCCTGCTGCATTGGAAGCTGACGAACTAGCACCAAAATTAAATATTCCAGAAGCAGCATTGCTGGTGCCAACTAGGTCGTTTTTCGAAGGAGAAGCAGAAACTTGGCCAGTAGTACTAGGCGCAGAACCAAACACGGGAAAGTTTGCTATGGATGGTGATAAAGCAGATGAACCAAAATAAGCAGGCACGCTCCCAGAGACGACAGAAGTGCCAGATCCAGCAACAGAAGTCTGTGCACTAACAAGTGATTCACCTCCTGTACTAAAAACAGAACCCTGAGACTGTGTACCTGTAGTAACCGCTGACATTACTGATGAACTAAAACCAGAGATACTATTTCCAGAGCCTGTAGCTGCAAAAGACGCAACCACAAAAGGTGAACTCTTCAAATTGCCAAAAGTAGTTCCAGTTTCGGATTTGGCTTTCACGTCTGTAGTTTCTGCGGTGGAAGTTGTTGATGGTGCTGAAACTGTTTCTGAAGGAACTCCAAAGAAACCAAATTTGATAGGAGGTTCCTTGGAAACTGAGGATGCTGCACTGGAACCAAAGAGACTGCTCGCGGAAGCGGTAGAGCTGCCTGTTGTGGCACCAATCATACTCACAATGCTCGTCAACGGGGCAAAAATATTTAGGCTACTAGTAGAAATACCATTTGTAAAATTACCTGACAACAAGGCAGGGGTGGTTGAGATAGCAGGACTGGGAGCAAATAGTCCATTACTTAAACTTGAAGTGCTGGATGGACCACCTAATGAGAAAATACCACTTGTTGATATTGAACTTGACGGACCAGATGATAATGCTTCTAATTTGCCATTACTGTCCACAGCCTTCTGTGAGTTATCCAGCTGAAAAGGATTAGGCCGAGCATCAGTTGGGCTGGACGCTAGATTGGATACGCTGCAGACATTTCAACAAATTTCAGATGCACTTTCAGGTAGTATAAACAAGGGTGCACAAAACACACAAGAATGGACTGTTTTTCCAACTACTCCCTAACAGCTAACTAGTAAAACATTCTGAAACCTGTCATCATCTTCTCTCCACACAAACTTCAGCAACTGCTAGACCACACTCTTGGATGCAAAAGTTCTTATTTTATTGCTAATCACAAGAAACAATATCCTCTTGGGTTTCCTTTACTCATCAACCACATTAAAAAACCAAACTACAACTCTTACATGAATTGAAAGTGGATGAGTGATGATAATAAGAAGAATATCAGATACTTAGACACATGAGATACCAGGTAGTGACAGTGAACAAATTGTAAATGTCAGCATGATACTCGGCAATAATTTCTCTTCTTTCGTCTTTGTGCACCACAAATTCAGGGTTCAAGAAGCTTGAAATGACCCCGGAATCATAACACAAACTCAGAACTAAGCATGCTTCATCACTTTTGTAATAAATTTGAAAAAAAGAAAAATATACAAGCTCTCATCCACCTTCTTCAGAAGCTTACAATAACATTTAATTGCTCATCTTTTTGGTTGACTACTGACCTTTGTCAACCATTGCATTTCACAGTTATATTGAGAAATTAATTTGCATACCACATCTATTTCAGGTAAAATAGTTTGCACTTCGCAGATTTAAATTAAATTTAAAAAGGGGAAAAGAACCAACACTAGTTCCCCTGAGCCTGTTTGGCTAAGCTTCTGGGAGGACAAAAGTGCTTGTTTGCCAAAAGTACTTAATTTGGAAATATGAGGTATTTGGCCAAATCAGAGAAAGTATTTTTGAGCAGCAGCAGAAGCAGTTTTTCTGCTTTGGGAAGAAGCTACAAATTCTAGCTTCCAAGAAGTGGAAGTACAAATTAATTTTTTCAACACCAAAATATCCTTACCATAAAATTATATTTCCTAAATTATCCCTTATTAATTTAATTTTTTACTTTTTTATCTCTACTATCCCTTTTTTCTCTTTTTTATTTTTACCGTACTTTTATTCTTCTCTTCTTATTCCTATTTGGAATAATCTCTCTACTACAAATAGATCTCTTCCTTTTCTCTTCCGCCGTTTCTTTTCTTTGTTTCCTATTACTCTTTGCAATAACAAGGTTAATCACTAAATTCAAGCACTTACGTCATTAGGTAAGATTTCTTTTTTTCTTTCATAGTGTACCTATATTATAGGATCTCCAGTTTGTAGTTTAATTTATATTTGTTTTGGCGTGTATGCATGTAAAATAGTTAACAAAATGCAATACCACCTAATTTGTTATTTTGTCAAGAACTGACAGTGTTTTTCAAACATGTAATAACTTGTAAGCACATACGTTCCTACAAATATTATTGCTTTTATATACTTATATTTTATATCGACTAAAATCTTTAATATATTATTACTTTATGTTTTTACTATAATTGCATAAAAATAAAAAAAGATTAATTCTTTTATAATAAATATTAAAAAAATCTTTATTAAATAATGCTAATAACATCATGTCTATAACCTTTACGATTTTTTATAGTAATTTGGCACTTATAAATACTTTTTGGAAAGATTGCCCTAGACAAATATCGCAAAAGGTACTTCTCAAACGAATTGACCAAACACAAGCTACTAATCTTCAAAAGTACTTTTTTGAGAAGTACTTTTCAAAATAAGTAGTTGTTGGCAGCTTGGCCGAACGGGCTTTGAATCAAGTGCAAACAACAGCTAGGAAATGCATCTCAAGGAAACAAAGTGTTCCAGACCCATATATTTTGAGAAGTACAACTAGGATATCACTAGAAATAAGGTTGTCGCAGCAAGATATTTGTAACAGAAGGGAACAGATAGCTACAAACACTATTATCAGAACAAATAAATAAAATAAAATGGTTAGAATATTGTTGATCATATTTAGGAGTATATTATAGCAGGAACTAACCTGCTCGAGCTTCCTGGCTTTGACCCAGTGACTTGGGTTGATGACGAAAATACAAATGGTGGAACCTTGTCAACATTTGTCTCCTTGTTAGACGCCGTTGCTGGTGATTGGAAGCCTGCAATAGGCTGGAAAATGGTGTTCTTGACAGTGGTGGCACCACTATCAGGAGTCCCTGTATCAGATTTATTGCCTAAAACACCAGAAGGTGTCCTTACTTCCAGCAAAGCAGCAGGTTTGCTCGTTGGTTCAGCAGCACATAATGGCTTCTGGTCCGCAGCAGATATTTCCAGCTTCGCTCTCCCTTCAGCTAATTGAGATGAAGGCCCATTAGAGTTTATGTCCTCTTCTAGCTCAAAAGAATCCTGTAGAATGCACCACAACAGACACGATAAAAAGGAATGTCTACCATCTAAATGGCAATGGCCAGTGAAGACCTGAACCTCAAAAGAACCGTAAAGGCATAAACCGATAAGAACAAAATAGCAAAGCAGTCCGCAAATTGAATTCATAAGGGCCAGTGAAGCAGCTAAAGTCACACAAAAGAAACAAGCAAATAATATATCCCACCTACATAGATGCTAATACCAGAATAGTGGTGGTAATGATTATAGAGCAGAATTAAATAACTAACAAATTGATCACATGGATCTCTACAACAGGATGGAACTTTATTTATAGAAAAATAACCATTCATACACAGAAGATTATTTTCCAAAACTAAGTACAGTATGAAGTTGTCAGCAGTATCCACGAAAAAAGCACTATCCAATGTCAATTTAAAACTTGCTAAAGTCAAAGAATCTACATGCAGTGAGAAAAGAGATGCGCACCTCGTGTGCACTCATCTTAAAAGCTCGTTTCTTGGGAGGAGGTTGAGTTGCAGACTTGTTTACCATGGAATTGGTTCCAACAGTGGGTTGAGTATCTTTAAATGAAATGATTGTGTCATTTTTTCCTTTAGCAGCTGACTCGTTAGCAGAACTACGCCCATTTTGTTCAATTTCCCCTTGCTTCGGTTCACGGGGATTGGGAGGAAATATTTTAGACCAGTTCTCCAGCTTATAGCTATCGTGTGCGCTCTGCAGCAGCTTGGGTGAATCCAAATCCTCCAAGCTTCTAAGAGCTCGTCCATGAAGCATGTTCGGTGTCAGTTTATTCTCTTTCCCTGCAGCTAATTTGGATTCTGATGATTTTCCCTTAGGGGTCATCTTTTCGAGATGCTCCAATATCTTTGCAGCAGTCTCACTGGATTTTGGAGGAACGGCAATATGCCTTTTAGGCGTGGTTTTATTATCTTGGACATCTCCAACAACTTTTGGTACCTCCTCCGGATGCAGATTTGAAGCAACTCCAGCACTGGGACGTGAAACTCCAAAAGATAGAAGATTAGGTTTCTGCCTAATCCTACGCATGGGACCAACAGATCCAAGATCATCATCCAGAACATAGCTTCTTCGTTTAAGGGCCTGAAAGAGTGAAAAATTACAAACTAAATAAGGAAAAGAAGTGAAAAGAATAAGCTTATTTGATGATAACACAGGTACACAACGCAAAGGAGTTCAGAACAACAACATAGTAATCTGTAAATAAATACCTGTTTAGAACCAAAAAGTACATCGTGCTCCGACACTGACCTAGATGATGAACACCCACCATTGACATAATTTGTCAAGCTGGTAGCCTGGTAGTTGACCAATTTTAAAACAAAAAGTTCAGTCACACATAAAACAATTTCCAAGATCGAAGTAAGCAGAATACAAACAAACCTTCTGAACCTCAGTTTGACGAACTCTAGAGTATGGCGTACGAGCCATGCTGTATATAGCAGATCTGCCGTGAGATCTTGGAGTGGTAAACCCATTTTCTCGAACCCCGAGAAGACCAGCAGTCCTAGTTGTTGCTGATGGAAGAGGTGATTTTTGGACATATTGTACATTTCTTAGCAGAGGTGTATCTTCTCTCACAGCTTGACTACGCGTGCTCAGCATTGACGGCGACACCTTTGATGACCTACTCCCCATGTAAGCTTTTGCAAGCTCAGCAGGGGATGCAATATCATCTTCAAGAATCTGGAAAAATGAACCATAAATATGTCAGGCTACCAAGAATCTATTCGATTCTGGCAAAGTCAACAGATTGAGTATCCAGAGAAAATAGTCAGAAAAGAACACTAGAGAATAGGATCTAACCCTGGAATTCGTGACAGGAGTTGTGACAACTCCACCGGATGTAACCTTCACAGACCTATTTCCTTCCATCAAGCTGCTCGAAGATTCCAATGCACGTCTAGATAGAATGGCCTCGGCTCTTTTCTCCTCATCTCCCATAGGCACGTCTGCAGCTTTTGAGCGCAAAAGTTCTGTCAAGCGATTAATCTCAGTTCTGCGCACACAACACTTCATGTTAGTAAATATCTACCTTGAAATCGAGCAACAGAAATTTCCACTAAACACTATCTAATGACAGTAATTATACGGCAAGGAGAATTGTAACGTCAGAATTTATATGCAGACGACACCCTCTTGTGTCAAGCAGAAAGAAAGAATACCCTTTTTTTAGGTTAATTCTGCTGATTTTTGAAGGGGATAACTAGCCTTTACATAAACTTATCAAATAGTCACTGATTCCTGGTCAATGAAGCATACAACATACTAAGACTGGAAGATATATCAGGATGCAAGGTAGGAATAATACCTGGGCATGCCACTAGCTTCAAAGCTGAAAGGATTATAGGTAAATGTGAAAGGAAATTGGCAAATTGGAAAGACGCTACTTTTCATTGGGAGGTAAATCGGTACTTATCAGTGTTTTTAACTCCGCCATTTTGTCGGTCAAAGTAGTGAAGCAATGCAAAATGAGGCAGATGTACTTAAGACAGATCAAATGATAGAATTTATTAGTTCAATAAATGTGCAGTAATACTGATTTTTTGTTATTTTGTAATGCAGAGGCCCAGCACCACTAGAGGCTGGACGAAAAAGATTTTACGTTACTTCATCAAAAGAAAAACAGATGCTTCTACAACGACTAGTTACCAGAATTTCTGGAAAGGGGCTAGAATAAAGTTCTTTTTTTGGTGACCCAGTCAATTATCACAAATCTTACCTTGTAAATGTCTTCTGTTTCAACAGCTGCTCAAGCTCTGAGAATGTGCCGTCCCCCGGGCTGCATGCAGCATGGTCATCTCCTTGTCCTGCCACCACTAGTGCTCCAGTATACTCCTTCACAGAGAGGAAGAAATGTTCCCCAGAGGGGACACTTTTATCAGTATTGACCATATATACATCTAAGGTAGAGCATACATTTCTTAATAGCAGTGTTCTCAAAAGCAAAGCGCCCAGAGGTGTGACAAAGTTCATGGGGCTTGAGGTGAAAAGTCAGAAGTGAAGCGCATAATATACGAAAATTAATAATGCCAAACATATATGAATTTAGTATTATATTACAAAAATTGTAACTAAAATAGCTAATTTCAGCATCAGATATACAGTAATACTGATATTGTTCCAACTCCTCCAGATTGAGATCCAAAGACCATCCACATTTTTCGTTTTATCACTTTGCATGTCATTGTTTGGAGCACAGATTTCTCCAAGGGGCGTGACTTCAACTTGGAAGCAATAACTCCTTGCTTTGCGTTGGTTTGAGCAAGAAAGCGATGACTTCAATAAAACTACTTAATGGAAAAATTATTGAGCTCTTTAGGACACATGGTCACTAAAAGAAAGGATGACAGTCAGCACAGAAGGATACAAAAGTTGCCAATTAGGAAACAGATGACCCGCATAATCAAAAATTAGTACATCAGCACAATGCTCCCGCAAGAATAGCATGGGGTTGTTATCAGCTTTCATCATAAATTTTGAGTGAAACATACATTTCTTAATAGGTTATGATTATAGCAGGGGGGGAAAAAAGAATACACAGGCTGCAATGTCTTGGAAGACATATAATCACATAATCAATTATAAAGGCACGATAGCTTTGAGAACAAAATTCAAGAATAATAAACTTACATTGGGACTTGACTCCTGATGCAGATCCTTTAATTCTTGGCTTGGTCCTGTTTATATCAAAATGAAATCATGTCTCAATTGAAGTCATTGTTGAAAGCAGAATGCTAAGAGAATGCTACTAGTACACCATTCAAAGATTACTTCAGCTTAATAATATTAATCCATAAACTACATCTTAATTCCAATCTAGTTGGTCTCAAACAAAGGTATCATCCCAACAGAAACTATCGCCACTTCCAACCAAACAGCTGAATAGCCAGTGGGTAATGATCAGATGGAAGAAGGAGAAAGGAACATCTAAGTTGACTCAACAAGGTCAAAAAGATTCTCTAGTTCAGCCACAAGCAGCCAATTCTATGAAAGTAGTTCAATCCAGATCTGTAAAAATGTACAGCTCACCGTCCCTTCCAGTGCTTTCTCAACTAATTCTATAAAGCCTTAAAACTAGTGAAAATTCAAAAGAATTTCATACTAAAGTCAAACCCCATAACGATCTCGAACATGGTAAGAACTCTATCCTCAGTCTCAGTGACTATATAAGCTCAAGTACCAAAATATTGTCTATTTCATTAGAACCCCATAACAATTACAAACAAGGTAAAATAAAAACTACATCCTCGCATCTATATAAGCTCGAGTAGCAAGCAGAAACAATCATATATTAACGTTGAACCTCATAACGATATCAAACATGGTAAAAACTCCATCCACTTAACTATAGAAGCTCAGGCAGCAGCGCAAATCAGTAATCAACTGTTCTGCTGCATACCCCAATGAACACAACTATCAGTTTCTCAAGTTCCGTAGTTAGACAAAGCAATACTACCAATTGGAAGCTCTAAATCTCAAACTATATCCCTAAAGAACCCAAAATTTGCAGCTACAAATCACAGACAACGAAAGACAATTATTTTCAAACATCAATTTATCATTGAACAACCAACATACACTCGGATCCAATCATCATGAAAAAACTCATCTTTCTTCCTCCAACAAAAATTAAACTAACTCTACAAAATCCTCATAAATATCCAATCTTTCCCACTACATGAGACCAATAGTGCTAAAATTACCGCCTAGCAAAATAAATAACTCTTGAAAATTCTCCAAAACTATCCAATATTTACCACTAAATGAGACCAATAATCACATTAATTGATAAATCAATCAATTATATATATATATATATATATATCAATATACGGTAGAAACTGTTAAAAAAGATTACACAGGGAGAGTAAAAACCTGGAGGAGGAGGAGGTAATGGCGTGGGGGGAGGGGGGAGGCGCTTTTGGAATATGGAGGAAAAGAAGCGTTGAGCGCCGGAAGTTATGAGCTTTGATGCGGGGTCCACCACGAGCTTCGTAAGCCAACTAGAGCTTCGAAGTGCCGTCGGTGGACGATCGTACGGAGTATTATTCTGGTTCCGACGTAACGGCCTTTTCCTAAACTTTCCTCCTGCTCCTCCTCCTTCGTATTCCGCCGCCGCCGCCGTGCCTTCGCCCGCCGTTGCCATTTTACTGAAAGAGATGAAAGAGAGAACACCGCACCGAGTACCAAAATTGGAGAGAGATGGGAAAATTAGGGTTTTATTTTCGTTGGACAGACACAGAAAGCGATACCCGTTATTATTATTTTTTGATTTAATGGAATAAGCATTAAGCCAAAAAAAAAAAAAAATCCACTACTGTCCTATTTTATAAAATAGGGGGAATAAAATGAATTTAAAATGAGTGGAGTTAATATTTTTTATTTTAAAAAAAATAGAAGATCTGAGGAGCGTGAGGATCTGTATAATTTGAACGTTGTTAAATTGAGAAAAGTGGGCGGGCCAGTGGGGTGACCAAATTTTGGCGCCTGTGACTGTAATTTTAGTTTGGCCTTGTACTGTACTTACAAATATTTGTGTTGTTGTAATTACCGTTTTACTCTTACTTCAGTAGTAGTTGCCAAAAGTACACTACTCTTTGCTAATTAATTGTATGTGTTTTGGTTTCATGTTTTGTTTATAATCCAGAAAATTTTCCAGGATCAGTGGCTAACAGTTCAATATTCATGGAATAATGTGTCAAACTTTTGTTTGTGACCGAGTTTCAACACATGACGTACGTTTAACTCATACATCATGTGTTGAGCTCTTACCGCTAAATCAACTATTTTTTCAATTTAAACTTTTCTTTTTAAAAACATCAACCAAATTTTAAAAGTGAAAGTTTTAATTTTAGATTCTCAAATTTATCAGCTCTGTAGTAGTAAATTTTAAAATCTCAAATTTATGAGCTTTGTACTATTAGTGGGTGTTGGTTTATAAAACATTTTTGATAAGTAAAAAAAAAGAGGTGAGTGTCGAAACCAACCCCGTAATTGATCTTGGAATTAGTTTTGGTTTCTACATTTTGAAAACTAATTTGATCTACATATTTCAAAACCGAATTTGTTTTGCTCACCATTATGATTGCAGTTTGAAACTACGATTTTGTAGCTTTTTCGTCAATGATTTGGGGGAAATGGGAATGGCCTTTTCCTTTTACTGTTGGTCTTCTTCTTACAGTGTCTGTTACGCGGCGCCTTCCTGAGATGCTTTGGAAGGGCGACGTAAGGCTAAGCAACCAAT